>FXXK01001161.1:0-12760 GCA_900184695.1 Betula pendula | reverse complement strand
CAAGGCTACTGGTGGTAATTTAATTGCACCACTCTCTCTGGGGAATAGGGCTGGAGATTCATACCGCATTTGCACAATAATTTCGCAGTGCGCAATCGACGAACACCACAGGCGCAAACAACGAAGAACTTTCTTCAAGCCTCAAACTCCTCCTCCGCTGAAGTTTGTGAAGGTATTGAAAGCAATGGTTCAGCCTTGTGATTTCCGCAGGTATTATATAACCTTTCAGGCCAAGGATGTTGCTGATGGAGGCAAGACTAAGGTCTATCGAACCTTGGTGCGTTGGACGACACCCCCCTTTGATAATTCTAATTTATCCGTCTTGTCTATGAGGGAGTATAAGAAGGAGGAGGAAGAGAAAGGTAAAGGAATTGCATTTCATTTAAAGGAGATTAATTTATTTAATTCTTCACAACTCTGTTTTTGCTGCGTTAATTGTTCTCGTGAGTCCACTACTAATTGAGGCTAGAGAGGAATAGTTAAAAGAGTTTTCTTTTGCTTATATCAGAATTCAGAGGAACATAATAACAGTTAATGGTGTTTCTAAGACAAATTTTGCTCTAGCTTATCTTACCATAATTTTGGTTTACAAACAGGGGATCAAGTTATTCACATTTGCACTGCTATTGAACTGGAAACCCAGTTGAATGCTGCTTCAACAACATCTTGCCTGGCAATCCTGTACTTCTCTGAAACTGATTCCTGCCGTTACATGTCTCTTCTTTACACAAGCTTAGCGAGGAAGCACCCAAAAGTTGTTTTCTTGAAAGTTGACATTGATGAGGGCGGCCCTGAAGCTAGGGGCATGGCTGCTGCCTGGCATGTTAGTCGCTTTCCGACCTTTTTCTTTGTCAAAAGTGGCAAGGAGGTGGACAAGTTTGATGGAGTAGACGCACCTGCACTTAAAAGGAAGCTTGCACAGCACTCACGCAAGCAACCTAGACGACGTCGTACGTGAGCTAAATCTTTATCAGAATATTAATTAATTCTAGTGTTGTATTTTCTTACTAATTCAATTATATATAGCAGTAATAAGTTTGCTTATGTTTGCCATGACTAATGTGTTTGGGGGTATTTTAACATTGAACTATTGGTGGATCATGGATGGCTGTTTCTATGCATGTAAGCGGGTCATATGAGTAGATTTTTCAGCAGTGACATATGCATATGGAGAGTTTTAAGGAGATTGTTGGAAATATATATGTAATACCCCTAAGCTACTCATCAGGAAAAGGAAATATGTAATTATCTAAGCCTAAACAGAAGAATAGTCCTACTTATGCTTATTTAGCAGAGTCTTATTAGCAAGTTCTTGAAATCTGTGTGGATATATAGCACTTTTCTCTTATAATTAAGATGATGCACTGATCTTTTGCCATATCTCTTGCGGTCTCTTTTCCTTGCATGCAAGGGCTTTAACATATTTGGTTCGGTCACCCCAAACCACTTTTCTAGGTGCATGGCCAAACCTCTCACTTTAAAATGCCAACAAATGTTGAGATCTAATGACTTCAATTTTTAAATTGATTACCAGGAAGATATATTCTAGATGAGATAGTTCAAACATTATAATGGAGTTCAAAAGTTTGGGTAAAATAAAATTGGTCTGAAATTTGTGCAACAATTATGAATAATTATGACCATTGTAAAGTGGATAGGACGAAATAAGAGTATCATAGAAGATCATCAACCAGCTCCAGTGTGTTCTTTCGGTACATATCATACATATTTTATATGACAGATCATGCATGTGTAAAACCCAATTGGATAAATCGTGTTACATATATTGGGTGATAAATTAAAGAATTAAATTTATCAATTTTTATCGGTTCAAGCTTTTCAAGTAAATGATAATTTCATATAGTATCAAACCAAAAGTATGCAATTAGGTCCTGTTTAGTTTGCGGAATAGATCCTCTGAAATGGAATGGATATTCCTTTGAAATAACAATTCTTTTATTTAGTAAAGATTTATTCTCTTACGAAAAGGAATACCTATTGTTCTTCAAAATAAGAGCGCGCAATAGCTATTCTTTAAAATACGTGGCCGCAACCACCCTCGAAGCACCCTGGAGTTGGTCGTGGCCACCCCCAGGCATCGTTGGGGGTGGCTGTGAGTGCCTATCGCATCGGGGGTGGCCCTTCCATTATTTTTTTAAAATAATGATAATAATAATTTGAATTTTAGAAAAAATAAGAAATAAAGTTAGGTTTTTTTAGTACTTTTAATTTAATTCTCATTAGAACATATACGTTGTTACTAAACCAAAAAATATGAATAACTATTTCATTCTATCGTCCACTTTTTTCAATAATGACTATTTATTTTCTTGATAGAATACTCATTTCACATACCAAATAAGGCCTTAATATTTGGATCGTTGTAATAATGGAATCAAGTATATGCATGGTGTGCTGCCGGCTTGTTGAATTGAAACGTTTTACGGAAGCCTCAAGAAAAAAAATAAAATAAAATAAAATCAGAAAAACCAAATCAGCACACCAATATGCATGGTGTGCTGCTGGCTTGTTCAATCTTCTTTTTTATTTGCTGTTTTGCTTTGGTCTCTGTTCGCTTCCTTCTTTTTAGGACATTTTGGGGTAGTTGAAGGTCGAGAGCTAGAGAGACAGAGAGTTGGGCTTGGGCCTTGCCCAACCAGTTTTGTTTGTTTCCATTGCCTCTCGATCGTATATTTCCTTTCCTCTCTCAAGTACTTCTTCTTGCATAACACACAGCGTACTCAAAGAGACATTGTAAGTAGAGTTAATGGTGGCGTTATATTTATGGGCATTAGATATTTCCTGTCTCTGAAATTAATTCCGGGATCCCAAAAAGGAAGTTCCAGAGATCTTCCTTCAATGAATCCAATTGGCACACCCGATCGAGCAACAAGAATCGCCCAATATCTTTATGCATCTTAAGGTGATTTTGAAAACTCTGGATATGAGGGACCGTACACACAGAATCTACAGAAATATCCAAATCTTCATAACAGGAACATTTAGCGCCTGCAGGCACATGATGCAATTCTTTAAGGGCGTGTGTTATATAAATTCAAAAAATACAAGAGGGTTCCATTATTGCTAGCGCGGAGTGCGGTGGCTAGGGTTTTGTGAGAGAGTGAGAGAGAGATGGGTAAGGCGGTGGAGAGGAAGGAGGGGAAGAGAAGACGGCCGGCTCTTTCTGATCTCCGAAAGCGCACTCTCAAAGGAAAACAACAAAAGCTGACCAGCAACTCTGTCCCTCATTCCGCCGGCAAGAAGGGCCGCTACTGGCTGAAAAAAGGAATGATGAACGAAGAAGACGAAGAAGACGAAGAAGCCGAAGAAGCCGAAGACCTCCGCTACATGCAACAATTTTATAAGACTGATGTAAGTAAAATCAATTCCCTTCATTCGTCTACTACGCCTCAATCTATATACGCCATTGCCTGCAGCTTTAATTAACAATCCTGAATTCCTTAATTCGTTGTTATAGGGCTTTGATATGTACCCCATTGTCCCCACGCCTGGCTACAAGGCTTGTGGTGGTGATATAATTGCACCACTCTCTCTGACGAATAGGGTTGGAAAAGAATACCAAATGTGCGCAATAATTTCACAGTTCACAATCGACGAGCACCACAGGCGCAAACAACGAAGAACTTTCTTCAAGCCTCAAACTCCTCCTCCGCTGAAGTTTGTGAAGGTATTGAAAGCAATGTATCACCATTGTGATTTGTTCAGGTATTATATAACCTTTCAGGCCAAGGATCTTGCTGATGGAGGCAAGACTAAGGTCTATCGAACCTTGGTGCGTTTGAGGAGACTCCCCTTTGATAATCGTAATTTATCCGTCTTGTCTATGAGGGAGTATAAGAAGGAGGAAGAGAAAGGTAAAGGAATTACATTTAAAGGAGATTAATTTATTTAATTCTTCACAACTTTGTTTGTTTTTGCTGCGTCGAAAATGGTTCAGAGAAATTGATGTCCAGAAAAATGATTTTCGCCGAAAATATTTTACGTGGTTGGCGCGCCCGGAAAATCACAAATATTTTTTGTTATCTCAACCAATCAGATTAACAAAAAAATTATTTTTATTGTACAATTTAAAAAATTAATATAAATGTCCGGCGAATCCCAGAGATATCGCGGCGGTCCTGAAAAATCTCGTGGGCCCCAGCGAGTTCCGATCAAGTCCCGGTGACTCCCAACCTTATCCTGGCGAGTCCAAAAAGTCCCAGGGGGTCCCCGAAAATGTTTCGGTTGGTCCTGAAAAGTCCAGTGGCGAGTCACCAAAGTCTGGTGGTCCAAAAAGTCCTGGCATTCAAAAATGTCTTGGGTGGTCCCGAAAATGTCGTGGCGTCCCGAAAATGCACGGATGGTCCGCAAAAGATGTCCCTGGGGGTTCCGAAAATGTCCCAGGTGAGTCTCAAAAGAATTCCCGGGCGGTCCCGAAAATGTTCGGGCGGTCCGTGAGTCCGCGTCCTGAAAAAGTTGTTTCGGGCGGTCTCCGAAAAGTCCCAAGGCGGGTCTTAAAATGTCTCAGGTAGGTCCGAAAAGTCCAAGGCCAAAAAAGGCCCGGCGGTCCGAAAATGTCCGAAGGTCCCCGTAGTCCCGGGCAGTCCAAAAAATTCCCGGGCGAATTAAAAATGCCCGGGTAGGTCCGAAAATGTCCTGGACGGTCCCAAAAATGTCCAGGCGAGTCCCGAAAATGTCCCGGGCGGGTTCCGAAAACGTCAGGCGAGTCCTGACCGGGTCCTAGCAGATTTGCTGGGTAGGTCTTGGCGGTCTCGGCGAGTGCCGGCTGTCCTGACCGGGTTCCGGCGGGTCGTTGGGGTTTATACTTGGGCTACTAATGGAGAATGTGACGCATAAACTCGGGAAAAAAAAATAGTACAGTTTAAAAAGGGAAACCATTTTACGGAAATTAAAGAAGAGTTTCGTCCAAACTGAAATGGATTTCCATTGACTATTATTTTACGCCTCAACCAAACACCAGAAAATAGGGAAAATAATTTCTGTAAATCAGTGTTCCGCCGAAACAAACGGGCCATAGTATCAAACTAAAAGTAGCAATTAGTTCCCTTTGGTTTGCGAATAGACCCTGGAAGGAATAATATTCTTTGAAATAACCAATACCTTTTAATAGATAAGAACTTATTCCCAGCGAAAAAGAATGCTTATTTCTCTTCAAAAATAAGAGTAATAGCACTTCGGAATCGTGGCCAACAACCAACCTTTGGAGCACCCCAGGGTGTCGTGGCCACCCCCCAAGCGTCATGGGTAGCTGTGAGTGCCCATCGCACGGGGGAAGCCACTTTTCTTATTTTTTTAAAAAAAAAAAAAAAGAAATAGTTAAGTTTTAGATTTAAACTGGAATCAAGTATTGCACGGTGTGCTGCTGGCTTGTTCAATCTCTTTTTATTGCGTTTTGCTTTGGCTCCTGTTCGCTCCTTCTTTTAGGACATTTTGGGGTAGTTGAAGCTCGAGAGCTAGAGAGACAGAGAGTTGGGCTTGGGCCTTGCCCATCCAGTTTTGTTTGTTCCATTGCCTCGATCGCCTATTTCTTTCCTCTCTCAACATCTTCTTGCATAACACACAGCGACTCAAAGAGACATTGTAAGTAGGATGAGGTTTCAAAACTAAAAACTACTGTTACTTTTTATTGTTATTGCACCTGTTCTTGTTTTTACAGCTTGTACTTTTGGAGTTGTAAAGCCCCGAATGTAAAGTCTCAAGCACATACAATCTTAAAAAATTTCAAGCACATAATAGTCAAGATATATATCTAAAAAAAAAAAGCAACGAACCTTAATTGTTTGCCTTTGGTCGTTATAATGTATCGCAACAAAGTCTTTACTCCGAAATTGAGAGACGCATTGGCAGTTAGTTGTGAACTAAAAGCTAATTTTTTTTTTTCAAGTGCAAATAGAATTGGTAAGTGGTAACTAAATCGAAGACATTGCAGCATAACTTGGCAAAGCTTTGAATTAAGTACTACACCATTAAAATTATCCTATAACCTCAATTTGGGATAATTCACAATAAAAAGCTCCAACCTTAATATTTATCATAAGGTTTTTAGAAGGATTCTAAAATTTCAAATGAAAAAAAAAAAAAAAAAACACACATTTGTACAAACCTATATGTGTCTAAACTTGAAACAGGGCATATATAAAACCAAAAGACCTTCACCTGCAATCCCAAAAGGCAATTAAGCCACCCCCACAATCACAAATTCGACGAAGATATGGAACCTCCATAAAAGGAACGCTATGATATAAAAACACCACCACCGCAGGAGACCAAAGCAAAGTAATAAAAGAATAACAAAAGAGTAATGCCAAAGGTCAAGACAAATTAAACACACCAACTGAAAAACACAATAAAGAGTGCTCAACCCCGATAAAACTCAAACCAATAAACCACATGAACACACATCTACCTAAAAACCCGCAAAAACAGTCTATAAAAAAAAAAAGAAACCACAAAAAGAGTGCTTCAAAATTTTTAAATCCAAACTGTATACACTCACTGATTTTTTTAAAAGGAATAATACTAAAAATAAAAGCTGGCTCAAACTCAAATAGGGGTGAAATGATAGAGTCAAGGTAAGATCTTTGGCTCTGATACCATGGTTAGATTAACCACTGTCCCAAAAGCTTAAGCTTCAAAAGAAAGAAGTAAATTTAATCATTAACAATACTTAACCAGTCTTAAAATAAAAAATAAAAGCTAAAAAAATAAAAAACCGAACAAGATGATTCAACAATTACATTAAAAGCAAACCTTTAGATCAACGAATTAAATTGGCATGTAAGGAGGGACATACCAGAAAATTGGAACAATCAAATGATATTTGCCGAAAAAATAGGAAAAAACTTAATATTTATTTATTTTCTTAAAGCAAGGACCTAGACCTATTGAATCCAATTGTAATGTATTTCTAGGATGCTTAGAAATAAATAAGCCACTTGAAATAAAAGCTAGACATACGGCCACGCCCCATACTGAGAGCCTAAAGTCAAACGCCAGGAAAACAGCATATCCTGGCGCCAAGGCCTGCACCCAGGACAATTCAAGATGCTTCAGCAAATTCAACCGTACTTTCCTGGCGTATAGCTTGCGCCAGGAAGGGTTGTTTATTTCCTGGCGCCTGTGCTGGCGTAAGCTTAAGATTTTGAGGAAAGAGAGTTCATGGATGATGTTGGCTGAACGGGAGTCAAAAACAAGCTGCTGGTTGGAGTTTTCATTTAATTCTAGATTAAGAAAATTAAGAAGATGGATTTCCACGGAATATGCCTAAACTCGACTTTCCCACAACGTGCAATTGTATTAGGGAAGAAGTTTTCTTATTGAACAAGTTTGAAATCAGAACGTTGTTAGAGATTTGATGAACATTGAATCCCTTAATTAAGGGATTTGATAGATAATTTAGATTCAAATCATCATATCCAAATATACTCTTCTAGCTATCACCCGTTCAATCTTCTTTTTTATTCCTGTTTTGCTTCGTCTCATTCGAATCATTCTTTTTAGGACAACCTGGATCCCAAAAAGGAAGTTCCAGAGATCTTCCTTCAAGAATCCAATTGGCTACACCCGATCGGCAACAAAGAATCGCGTTTCGCCAATAATCTTTATGCATCTTAAGGTGATTTTAAACTCTGGATAAGGACCGTAGTAAATCTAAGAACGGCAACATCAATAGAAATCCATCCGAAAATAAATACAAAGAAAACAAGAGGGGTTTAATTTCATAATGGTGGCGGCAAATAGTTGCTATATATATATAGCACTTTTCTCTTATAATTAAGATAATGCAGTGAGCTTTTGCCAATGTGAATTTCTGTGACTTTTAGTGATTCATTTAGTGCTTTTTCGTTTTTAAAAATTTAAAAATATTGCTTTTAATTACTTGTTCCGTATTGATCTCTTGCGGTCTCATGCAAGGGTTTTAACATATTTAGTTCGGTAAACCCCAAACCACTCTTTTAGGTGCATGGCCGAACCACTCACTTTAAAATGCCAACAAATGTTGAGATCTAATGACTTCAATTTTTAAATTGATTACCAGGAAGATATATTCTAGATGAGATAGTTCAAACATTATAATGGAGTTCAAAAGTTTGGGTAAAATAAAATTGGTCTGAAATTTGTGCAACAGTTATGAATAATTATGACCATTGTAAAGTGGGTAGGACGAAATAAGAGTATCATAGAAGATCATCAACCAGCTCCAGTGTGTTCTTTCGGTACATATCATACATATTTTATATGATAGATCATGCATGTGTAAAACCCAATTGGATAAATCGTGTTACATATATTGGGTGATAAATTAAAGAATTAAATTTCTCAATTTTTATCGGTTCAAACTTTTCAAGTAAATGATAATTTCATATAGTATCAAACCAAAAGTATGCAATTAGGTTCCGTTTGGTTTGCAGAATAGGCCCTTGAAATGGAATAGATATTCTTTTAATTGAAATAACAATTATTTTATTTGGTAAGAACTTGCAAAGCTTTGGAATTAAGTACTGCACCATTAAAATTTATCCTATAACCTCAATCTGGTGATTAATTCACAATTAAAACATCTCAAACCTTAATATTTTATCATATGTTTTTAGAAGGATTCTAAAATTACAAATGAAAAAAAAAAAAACACACACACATTTTGTGTACAAACTATATGTGTCCAAACTTGAAACAGGCTAGGGCATATGATAAACCAAAGACCTTCACCTGCAATCCCAAAAGGCAGTTAAGCCACCCCCACAAGCACAAATTCGACGAAGATATGGAACCTCATAAAAGGAAACCTATGATATAAAAAACCACACGCAGGAGACAAAAGCAAAAGTAATAAAAGAATAACAAAAGAGTAATGCCAAGGTTCAAGACAAATTAAACAACAGTTGAGAAAACCTAATAAATAGAGTGCTCAACCCCATATTTTAACACTTCAATAAACCCAATAAGCAGAGTGCTCAACCCCATAAAATCTCAACCCAATAAACCCATGAACACACATCACCTAAACCCTAAAACAGACTTAAAAAAAAAAAAAAACCACAAAACAGAGTGCTTCAAAAATTTCTTTTAGATCCTAAATTTATACACTCACTGATTTTTTAAAAGGAATAATACTTAAAAATAAAGAGTTAGTCTTAAAATAAAAATAATAAAAGCTTAGAAAAAATAATAATAAACGAACAAGATGATTCAACAATTACATTAGAAAGCAAACCTATTAGAGTCAACAATTTAAATTGTCTATGTAAGGAGGGGAGCATACCAGAAAATTGGAACAATTCAAATGATATTTCTCTCGAAAAATAGGAAAAAACTTTAATATTTTATTTTATTTTTCTGTAAAGCAAGGACCTATGACCTATTGAATCCAATTGTAATTGTATTTCTAGGATCTTAGAAATAAGATAAGCCAGCTTGAATTAAAATAGCTAGACATACGGCCACGCCCATAACTGAAGGCCTAAAGTCTAACGCCAGGAAATACAGACATATCCTGGCCAGGGGCGGAGGCATGTTGGTGGTTGGGGGGTCCATGGCACCCCCAAAAAAAATTAAGCCCCTTAATAAAAATTTTATTTTTATTTTATAGCCTTACATTGGCCCCATCAAAAATAAAAAAATTCCCAAAGAAATTTACACTGCTACTACAAATATTTGTCAAATATTTTTTCTTAAAGAAAAAAAAAATAAAAAAGCTGATAAAAAAAAAAATCTTTGATCTACTCCAACACGGCAACAAGCTATCAATCGAGCTACCAACTGCACACACATTACACAAGAAGGGAAAATTGGCAAAATTTTCTTTTCAACCACTCAAATCTCTCTCAATCTCATCCAACCAAAAAGAGAAAAGTTAACATTTGGTTATGGAAATACCAAGATTCGAGAGGCAAAAATTGAGAAACAACTTTTGAAGATTCATCTGTGCATCAACGATCCACCGCCGTCTGTCCATAGACTACTAGGCACCAGCGGCGCTGCAACAGGGAGCAGTGTTACCAATGCACTGTGAGTTCTCTGCTCTCACTTTTCTGTAGAATGATTCTGATTTATGCTTTGAAATTTAGAGCTTAGGTTGAAGATGAAAGCCGTTTTTTTTTTTTCCCCCCTGAGATAGATAGGAAAAAGAGGAAAGCTATGTGTGATTGTTGCTGCTGGAGGCATGCGCTTCTGAGTTTTGAATATGGAGTGCCTGGAAGAGTCCAGAAGACCAAAAGTTAAACATCAAGGATTCAAGAGAAAGATGATTTTAAGAAAAAAAAAAAAAAAGTAAGATAAGAATAAGATAAAAGGAAAAGAAAGAACACGTGTGTGACTTGGTGAGTGTCTTTATTGTAATTGAGTCTAAAAGCTTAGGATTTTCTTTTTTTATTGGAAATGTCTTGATTCATGAGGTGTGACCGTGTGACTTATTTTAGTCCTAGACTCCTTACATTTTTTTTTTTCTTTTAGGTTATGTTTGGTACGTGGAATGGCTATTCCATGGAATAGCCTATATTAAAAATGAAATGAGTAAGAGCTAAATTAGCTTTGGGAATAACCATCCAATAGCCATGCATGGAATGACTATTCCTTTAATTTGAGGGCAATATCATTTCCTCTTAAGTTTGAAAAGGAATGCGTTATCTCTCAATTTAAAGAATAACCTATTCATTCAGACACGGAATGACTATTTCAAGGCTAATGCATTACACTCATTTCATACTTATAAAGGCTATCCAGGAATAGTCAGTTCCTCGTACCACAAACATGCCTTATCTTCACATTTGAGGTGTGATAGAATATTTAGAAGCTTTAGGGAAAAAAAAAATCAAGAAATTTAAAAGACTCAAGATTAATTTAAAATGTTAAAATGCAACACCCTTAATTTTAGAAAGGAAAAAATGCCTTTTGTTTCTTCGTGGCTTCGGCGCCGCTTCCAAATTAGATTATTTTTTTTTAATTATTTTATTAAATTAATTTGTCTTTAAATTAATATTTATTTTATTAATTTGCAGCATTTTGGCTAGCCACCTTATTGTCTTGGGTTTGTTTCAAGAAATTCCTCAAAATCATAACGCTGATTTACTGGGAAGGTAACTCATTTTTCTTAGCCCTATTAATTATGCTTGCGTTTATTTGCTAATACATTTATATTATTATATGTTTGTGATGCCATTAGATTAGGATTTTGGAATAATTACTTCTTATGTTTAGATTTTTTTGTTATAATGGGTGGTGGGTTTGATTTGATTATTATTTCGTCTATCTTTCTTTGACTTGTTAATACTAATTAAAAACTCTTATTGGGAGTAAAAAATTCTAGACAAATACTTACTATTTCTTAGGTACTTTTTAAATTAATTCTTATCCATACAATTTCTTCTACATCTTAAAAAAATCATGGACAAATGAAACACCACTTAATCTCATTCTTTAAGAATACGCGCGTGACATAAAAACCGTATTATATTAATTATTATTATTATTATTACTTATATTACTATAAATTCGGACCCCCAAAGAAAAATTGCTTGGCTCCAGCTTCAACCTCAGATCCTGGCGCAAGTCTCATCTAGACAATTCTAGCATGCTATACAGGCAAATTTCGATACCTTCGCTCTACTCCTTCTCTGTCAAGGCGATAATAGCCTATGCGCCGAGTGGAGAGCCAGTTATGGTTCTAATTTCCTCCCGGCGCTCGTGGCGTGTGCGTAGCTAATAATTGATTTGTTTGTGGACAGAGAAGTCTCATGGCATTGCTGCTTGGCTAGAACTGGGAGCAATATCACGGGACTGCCTGGTTTGGAATTTTCTCTGGATTTGTGAAATTCTAATTGTATTTCTTAGAAAATTGAGAAGATGGATTTGCCGAACGGAAGAGCTCGTCTGATACTCGAGCCTTCCCTCCCACCAAACAGGTGCAATTTTGTGGGAATATTTGGGAGAGAAAACCCGCTTATTTATTTGAACAGAGTGTGAAATCTAGAACGTTGTTAGAGATTTGATGAAATTGAATCCCTTAATTTAAGGGATTTGATTAAGATAATATTAGATTCAAATCATCATAATCCAAATATACTCTTCTAGCTAACACGTTCAATCTTCTTTTTTATTTCCTGTTTTGCTTTCGTCTTCATTCGAATCATTCTTTTTAGGACAACCTGGATCCCAAAAAGGAAGTTCCAGAGATCTTCCTTCAATGAATCCAATTGGCACACCCGATCGAGCAACAAGAATCGCCCAATATCTTTATGCATCTTAAGGTGATTTTGAAAACTCTGGATATGAGGGACCGTACACACAGAATCTACAGAAATATCCAAATCTTCATAACAGGAACATTAGCGCCTGCAGGCACATGATGCAATTCTTCAAGGCGATGGCTTGTGTTATATAAATACAAAAAATACAAGAGGGTTTAATTTTATTATTGGTAGCGCAAAGTGCGGTGGCTAGGGTTTGTGTGTGTGAGAGAGATGGGTAAGGCGGTGGAGAGGAAGGAGGGGAAGAAAAGACGGCCGGCTCTTTCAGATCTCCGAAAGCGCACTCTCAAAGGAAAACAACAAAAACTAACCAGCAACTCTGCCCCTCATTCCAACGGCAAGAAGGGCCGCTACTGGCTGAAAAAAGGAATGATGAACGAAGAAGACGAAGAAGACGAAGAAGCCGAAGAAGCCGAATACCTCCGCTACATGGAACAATTTTATAAGACTGATGTAAGTAAAATCAATTCCCTTCATTCGTCTACTACGCCTCG
>FXXK01001160.1:211699-255793 GCA_900184695.1 Betula pendula | reverse complement strand
GGGAAAAATATTTTTTGGCCCCCCAAACTGACACCATTTTTGTTTAGCCCCCAAAATGACAGCTCATACACATAGATACATCAAACTACCTAAACCTTGTAAAGTAGCCCCTTCCGTCATCTTGAGCCGTCTGTTTGGACGGATCCGTGACCACATGCGCCTCACGTGGACTTTACTGAGTGCGGTCTCCCATTTTGCCCTTCTTCAGCCCAGTGAAATCCCCGTGTTGCCCTTCTTTCATTAAACTTGAAACGCGGCGTTTAATGCTTGACTTAATGTTTAGGGTTTGTTAAGTCTTAAATCCCAATCAGACACGCCTGACTTTGAAGAACACACTCACTCAGTCTGAAGACACCGCCGAGTTTGAAGAAACACATTGTCATCCCTTCCACCAAGACTCCAACGCTACAAAATATTTTCGGGTCATTTCGGCTAGCTAGTTACGGTAAGATTTTGTTACTGTCAGTGCATGCATGATTTTCACAAAACCATACGAATAGCAGCAACTTGAAATTAGGGTTGATGTGTTTAAAAAATGTGTTGGCTGATTGTAAGACATTTAGGACTTGAAAATTAGTTGTGACTGGTTGAGTGCCTGATTTTCAGTAAAAGCCCATTTTATAATGGATTTATTTTTGTGTGTCCCGAAAGGGTTGAATATCTATTTTTTTGAAATTAGGGTTGATGTGTTTAAAAAATGTTTGGCTGATTCTAAGACATTTAGGACTTGAAATTAATTGTGACTGGTTCAGTGCATGATTTTTCAGTAAAAGCCCTTTTGTAATTGATTAATTTTTTGTGTGTCCCGAAAGGTTGAATGTCTATTTTTGTTTTGTGTCCCAGTGGGATTTTTAACAATATCTTTGTTTTGTCGTTGGCTTTGTCTAAAGTAGTGTGTGGTTGGTCCCATGTGGTAGATAAATGGGTAGGACATCAGCATTTAAAAAAGTAGTTGTTGTGGACAGTTCTCATTATGTGGCCCCAACGGATTGCAATATACTGACTATTCTTAGGTTTTAATGCATTAAAAATTGACAACAATGTACAAATGCTGCTGCCATTGGTTGTTTTTATATTTTTGTCTGATTGTGGTCTCATACCTCTGTGTTATGTTACTGTCAATGATATTTGTTTGTGTTTGATTTGGTGAAAGTTCATGTCCTGCCTTTATTTATTTTTGGAAAGTACATTAAACTTTCATTTATGTTTGTTTTTTTTTTTTTTTGAATTTTTGAATTTAATATTAAGGATGGCTGAAAAGGAGCTTGTGCTGGAGGTGCATTATGGGGGTAAGATGAATAGGGAGTTTAGTTGCACATACATGGGGGGTGACGTAGATGTATATGAGAAAAAAATATGACCCTGACTTATTGTCATATTTTTGTGCTTGTGGATATTGTTAAAAATATGGATACAAGTCGGGGGACCTTCTTTATTACTTAGTTCCAGGTTCTAGTCTTCAAAAATGGTCTTAGATTAATTACATCAGACCATGACGTGATGGGTATGGTTGATGTACATAAAGAGGCAAAATTGTGGTATTGTACCTTGTATCCTTTGGTGATCATACAACTTATGCTGAGGTGGATGAGGATGCTGAGGTGGATGAGGATGATGAGGATAATGAGGATGATGAGGATGATGAGTACGATTATGATAATGAGGGTGAGGTGGAGGATGATTGTGGGCATTCTAGGATTGATAGAGACGATCCATATTGGGATGAAATTTTTGAGCCTGATTTGTTTAATGAAGAAAACGATGCTGGTGGGTCATCCATGAATGGGCCAAGGGTTGAAGAAGGTGAGAATTTTGGCGGCGATGGGGATGAAAATAATGAGGGTGAAATAATGGAGGTCATAGTGGTTCTGGTAGGGTAGGGCCCAGTGGATTTGATGATGATATTGAGGTTGAAGGAGACTCAGACATGGCTGCCAGTGACATCCTTATCTCTCCCCCCAATAGTGATGAGGAGGAGGATGATGTTGTATTGCAACCTCGGCCTAAATGTGTTTCCAAACATGATGAGTTCCAGATGTCTGACCTAAAAAACCCGCATTTGTCTGTAGGGCAAAAATTCCCTTCAATCAAGGTCTTTAGAGAAGCGTTAGAGAGAATAATTTGCAAAAGGTAAGGATGTACGTTTCAAAAAGAATTATTTGGCCAGGTGTATAGTGGTATGCAGGGACCCGGGTTGTGATTATAGGGTTTATGGTGTTAATGCAAGGAAAAGAATCTTTTGAGATTAGATCGTATCGACCAATACACACATGTACCCGGAAGCATAAGAATAGATTGTAAATTCTAAATGGATTGCAGACAAATTAATTGAAAAGTTTAAAACACAACCCAACATCCCTATCTCGGCCCTTCTAGGTGAAGTTAAAGACAAGTGGGTGTAGACCCTAATTCTTGGCAGTTGTATAGGGCTCGAAGGTTGGCCAAGGATATGATTCAAGGTAAGCATAAGGAACAATATCACAGACTTGGTAACTATTGTGAGACAATTAGACAAACAAATAGGGGAATTGTGTAATCATCAGGGTGGATAGACCTCTCGCAGAGTCTCCGGCTAGGTTCCACAGGTTGTATTTTTCCCTAGCTGCCATGAAGAGGGGGTTTGTAGCTGGCTGTAGGCCACTTATTGGATTGGATGGGTGTTTTTTGAAAGGGACATTTAAAGGGGCAACTTATGTCGGCAGTTGGGAAGAAGTTACTTTTAAGAAATTAGGTTGCTGATCCGGCTGTCATCAGCTTTGAAATTCCCTTGTCGGATGAAGGGTACTTTTGGCTTTTTGTCAAGGTCTAATAAAACCTTGCCGCGTGGTAGTGGCCAGTGAATCGGACGCCTCAGAAAATGCAAAAGAAATCGAACGGTCGAAATTTACACTGGAGGTTTATCACAGAGGTCAAACCTCTTCGCCCTAATAAAGAGTAAAGAACTCGAAGGGGCAAAATTTGGCGCCAATATTTCACAGTCTAAAATCTTAGTAAATACCGCTTCACCTGAGCAGCGTACACACACACATTCTCTCTCTCTCTCTCTCTCTCTCTGAAAATGCAGCGCCAAAAATCTATACTCTCCTTTTTTCAAAAACCCTCGCAGGAAAACAACGCCTCCGGTGCCGAAAATGTGCTCGGCAGCCGGCGAGTTCCGCAGTCTACGGCAAAGAAAGAGAAACATAACGGCGCCGCTTCCAATCAAGCTACGAGTGATAATATGATGGACTCGTCTCTTGAAATCAGAGGAACCGACACACCGCCGGAGAAGGTGCCACGTCAGGTTTTTCCGGCGACGTTCCTAGCAAATGAAAACAACGGAGGTTCTTCACTGTTCTCGAGTATTATGCATAAGTTTGTGAAGATTGATGATAAAGAAAAGTCTACTGAGAGGTGCTTACTTTTTCTTTTTTCTTTTTTTAGGGTTTTATTTGGATGATCCGTATTTGGTAGACTAAAGTCATTATTTGAAATTTTCCACCTCTCTTTTATATTTGAAGTATTACCTACTGCTTTGCTGCTGCGAGAAATGAGAGTGAAGTGAAAATGTGATGGTTTACATTCCATGCTCTTGCTTTCAGAAGACGAAAAATTCAGAATAACTCGGGGAGTTGATTATTTCAATTTTCCCCAAATGCAATAAAATGGCTTTGCGTAGAAGTTTATGTCGATAGTGACTGAATCATAATTTTGGGTCTGCAGCATTAAACTTTTGAAATTTCCTTCAAAATACATAGATACATGTATTATTCAACTTTATTTGCAGGACTTTAACAACTATTTCAGAAATTACGGCTTATTGCTGGTTATTGATGGCTGTAGCTCTATGGTTTTGTCATATACGTAAATGATGTCATGGATTGCATGTGTCACAGCTAGTATAAACTGTATGAGTCTGTGTTTTGGCAGCTTCAGCTTGAAAACTTCTGTATATTTCATTCGCTAAATATAAAGAACATTTACAGCACAGTTTATTTACAATTCAAACACAATAAATTACATTTGATATTCAAATACAGGATAACAGATGTGACTAAACTGCTAAGATTGTTTGAGTACTTAGAACTTTTGAACACCATGATTTAGGGTGCTGCACTCAATATTATCTTCGCTGCTGAAAATCTGGACTCTGTTGTACTTGGCTAACATAAACAACTATCTGAAGTTATACCTACTGTTACTTTGGTTTTATATGCTTGCATTGCATCTTCTTAATCCTTGTGGAAACTTTTGCAGGAATCAGGCTTATGGTGGTTCTGCTAATGTTTGTACGATATCTGGTAGTTATAGCGAGCCGGAAGGATTGCCTAAACAAGATGTGGCTGCCCAACATCTCAGAAAGGGTGATGTTGTCAATTCTAATGGGATAGTTGATCAAGGATGTGGTGTGCATATTGAAATTGATGATGACATTCCTGGGCCAGAAACACCCGGTATGCGACCTGTTGTTCCTCATTTGAAGCGATTGCAAGAAGATAGTCCAAAGTCTGGGGTCAAGAATGACAGTTCCTTATTCGATTCATGCAAAAGGTTGAAATTACTTCAGGATACAACAGCCTTAAACAAGAATCACTTAAAATTATCTGATACAATGAGCAAATTTGAGTGGCTTGATCCTGCTCGAATCAAGGATGCTGATGGGCGAAGGCCTAGTGATCCTCTTTACGACAAGAAGACGCTGTATATACCGCCAGACACATTGAAGAAAATGTCAGCATCTCAGAAACAATATTGGAGTGTCAAATGTCAATATATGGATGTTGTGCTTTTCTTTAAAGTGGTTAGTTAATGTTCCGTCAACTCTTGATACTTTTCATTGACACCATTAATTTCTAGCTATCATCGTGCATTAGAGCATGAATAGGCCCTAGAGCCATTTTTTATTGAATTTCCCAATGGTGATTGGTTTTTAATCAATGACTATTAAGAAGGTGCTTGCCTTCTTCTTTTAGAGCCTTGGTGGAAAGATTGAATGCTAGAGCATAATGGATGCACCTTGAGCAAAGCAATCCATTCTTATCAATAGAGAAAAAAAAAAGTTGCTTTTTTTCTTTTAATTTTTTATTGGAGGCTGAAGCCATTAGGTTGGCTTATTATCCTGTGATTTTTCCTACATAAAGGTACCTGCTAGATTAGCTAGTAAAGTCTCTTGGAAACACACATGATTTATGGGTTTAAATCCTTCCTTTACCGGGGACAGGGATTTTAAGGAATGGGAGGGCTGCTTTCTCTTATGGAGGACATAGGCTCAAGTGGCATTCAATGGACTGAAAAGAGAAAAAAAGAAAAAAAAAAAAATCCTGTTTTGGATCATTTGAAAACTATCTATATTTTATTTTTCTACATGTGAGAATTACACATAAAAAATGATTTAGTACAATGAATTGTATGCTGCAGTACTTTTTTGAATTCAGAATTCTTGGTCTTGGAATTATATTTACTTAATTTCACAACTTATGAGTGAATGCAGGGAAAGTTTTATGAGCTTTATGAACTAGATGCCGAAATTGGCCATAAGGAGCTTGATTGGAAAATGACATTAAGTGGTGTGGGGAAATGTCGGCAGGTGACTTCATGTTTAAAGAAGATTGGTTCTTGTTTCATATAAAGATGAGCTCACTTGAGCTATTAGTTCATCTGTTGAAGAGAGTAATTTTGTATGTAATAACATCTCTCCTCTGGTCAGGTTGGTATATCTGAAAGTGGGATTGATGATGCTGTTCAGAAGCTTGTTGCTCGTGGGTAAGAGAGTGACCGGACTTATATTAGCCTAACCATATTTGTCCATTCTTCATTGCATTACGCCTTTGAAGGAAGAATAAGGAAATTTTATTTTCCTCTACTTTTGTTTGACTACTTTTTGTAGGTAAAATCCTTTCTAGTAGATGGCAGTCCACTTCGAAAAAATTTCTGTTAAAAAACTTTGATAGTGCAAAGATCAGCATATTTGCTGAAACGACAATCTTTTACTGGACCTTTTCTGTGTCCTACAACTGTTACATCTTCCAATTTTACCATGGAGAGAGAGAGAGAGAGAAAGAGAATGAATTTTTGACCAACACTTGTTCAATCTAGCCAACTGCTTGTAGTTAGGATGAGATTTAGTTGAATTAAGTACTCATTTAAATGTCTGCTTTGCTACTTTTGATAGGTTGTAGTTCACTTGTCTTTTGCTTTGTTCTTTGTGAAGATATAAAGTCGGACGAATAGAGCAGTTGGAGACATCTGATCAAGCAAAAGCCAGAGGAACAAATTCTGTAAGTTCTCAATGCTGCATGATGGGCACTTCAAATGAATTCTTTTAGTTTTACTTTCTGGGCTGTACTTTACATGTGAAATCCATCTTGTGTTTGCCACTCATTAATATAAATGAACTTATTGTTGGGCTGTCTAGTCTTAACCAAAAGGCTGGTAACTAAATATTCAAAGTGAACAATAAAAGCTGTTGGCCACACCTAAAGGGTGGTACTGTTGTTAGCTTGTTGGTGAGGTCAGGTGGGTAGTCGCTTTGTTCTAGATGTGTGGAGGATAGCCTCGTTGTGCTTAATGTGGAGTATATAGAGAGAGTGGAAAGGGTTGCGCCTCTCCGTGCTTATCAATGAAATGAATTATTTATTAAAAAAAAAAAAAAAACTTTTTTGTTGGACCTAGCCCCAAGCTGATCCAATAAGAGTGATCTTTACACATTAAGTAAAAGGAACATATTGAAGGAAGGAAAAGTAGAAAAATGTCAAAAATAAGAATTTAAATCAACACTGCGATCTAGAAAATTAATCTCTATAATTAGGGGTTTCAGTTAATTGGACCTTCAATTTTCCCAAGATGGAAATTTGTTGGGCAACTTACGGAAATGAGGGTCAATAATTGGCATTGAAATATATGGAAACAAGTGTCTGCTGCATTCTTGGCGGGTTGGAAGAGGCTTTATCTGTCTAGGGAGGCATGATGACTTTGATAAAAAGAACTATTTCTAATTTGCCGATGTATTATTGGTCTCTCTTCACTATTCCTGTAGGTGTGACTAATAGGCTTGAAAAACTTCAGAGAAATTTTTTATGGGGTGGACTTAGCGATGAGTTTAAGTTTGATTTAGTGAATTGGTCAAAAATTTGTATTCCAATAAAATCAAGAGGATTGGGGTATTTGAAATGAAGTCATGCCAAAACCAAAAGGAAAAGTTTGTAGTGAAGTCCTACTATCATGTGTTATACATTCTTGTAAGTTCCCATTTTCCTTGGAAGAGTATTTGGAGGCTTAAGGCTACTTTGAGAGTGGCATTCTTTGTGTGGATGACGAATTTAGAGAAAATCTTGACGTTTGATTAATTTGAGAAGGAACATCATTGTGGTGGATTGGTGTTGTATGTGCAAGAAGAGTGGAAAATCTATTGATTATCTTTTTCTTCAATGTAAAATAGCAAGAGAATTATGGAGTTTGCTTTTTTTCATTTGTTTGGTGTTGTTTGGGTTATGCCTAGAAGAGTGAGAGAGTTGTTGGTGAGTTGGAGAGGATAAATGAGAAATTGTAATGTTTTGTAAGTTTGGAGGTTGGTTTTTTTGTGTTTAGTGTAGTGTATTTGGAGAGAGCGGGGAATGCAAAGAGTTTTGATGATCAAGAGACTTCGGTGTTAGAGCTGAAAAATATTTTGTTCAAATTCCTCTACACATGGATAGCAATGTTCAATAGTCTGCCATTTTCAAATTTTACTTAATTTTTAGATTTTTGTTCTTCTTTTTCTCCATTTTAGGGGGATTTTCTTGTATACTATTCTGTTCCTTCGAGTTCTTTTGCGTCTTTTTTATCTGGATGTTTATTCTATATCATTGCTGAAATTGATTTTAAGTTGCTTGTTTGACTTCAACACTTGGATTTCAGGTAATTTCAAGAAAATTGGTTCAGGTAGTCACACCATCAACCACAAGCGATGGTAATATTGGGCCTGATGCTGTTCATCTTCTTGCAATAAAAGAGGTCTGCATTGTTACTGGTTAGCTATGTTCTTATATATAGAAACAGAATGTCAATCTTTTTGTTGTATACTGAATTTTAATTTTGCTGGCCATAGACAGAATAAGCTTGATTCATATCTTTGAATACACATTCCTGAAATTTTTTTCGTAGATGCTAGCTTGAGATGTTTCTGTTATTCATCTCCATGCCTCTGACAAATGCATGATTTAAAGCACCCAATTCTTCTCCTAAATAGTTGCAGGTCGCTTTTCTTTTTTCATTTTTGTGGGCACCTTGAATTGGACAAAGAGAATTAAATATTTGTTTTTTAACTCTACTTATAAAGCATGCTCCTGCATCTTTTACTAGTAAAGCTTGCCTGCTTGACCTATGTATCTATCTCATGGCTACTATCTGCAAGAAAATATGTACCAATATTTTAACAGTACATTTTGTTGAATTTTGTCTTTAGGGGAATTGTGACCTGGATAATGGTTCAGTTGTGTATGGCTTTGCTTTTGTTGACTGTGCTGCTTTAAGAATTTGGGTTGGTTCCATCAGTGATGATGCATCCTGTGCTGCTCTGGGGGCTTTACTGGTGCAAGTATGGTTACTGTATAGTTTCCTTTGCGTAAATATGTTTCCATGGGTAGTATATCAAATTTGAAAATTAAAATTTAATTCTGTTGTTGGGATTTGATTCTAGGTGTCGCCGAAAGAAGTTATATATGAAAGTAGAGGTGAACATTCTTTGACACTTACATATGAGAGTAGAGGTGAAAATAACTTCATTCTTGACAGTTGACACTTACATATTCAACTCCTGCAGGGCTGTCCAAAGAAGCTCATAAAGCACTCAGAAAGTATTCATTAACAGGTCAGAATACTGTTAACTTTTCTGAATGGCAGATTACAAACGAACAAAATATCGTTAAGCATTCCATGTAAATGCACAAAACCTACACACACTTTATGAATATTGTTTTGTTTCCATGTTATGTTTATAATCGTATCAATATAGGGGCATTTATTTCGGTGGCAAATGTTTTCAGCTGATAACATTTTCAGGGAAAAATACTTATCAAAAAAAAAAAACATTTTCAGGGAAAATTGGTTATTTTCTGGTGTTTGGTTGCAAATCTGAAAATGGTATGAAAAATATTTTTAAGTATTTTTGTTGGAACCTGAAAATGCTCTAAAACCACCACCACCGTCACCCCACTCATCCCAAATCATCATACATAGCAGCAAAATCACCACAAAAACACCAAGTTCAAAACCTCACACCGATCAAAACCTTAATCAAAGATCAACACCTCAAAATACAACCAATCGTCCATCCAAAAATCACACAAAACACCAAAATGCTTGCCATCAAGATTGCAACATATAAGAAACATTAAAGGAAAAAATCCAGTCAATTTCTTCCTTCTCAACTAGCTCCTCTATTAAAAATCATTAATAAAGGACAAGAAAATTTTGTAAAGCTTGTATACGACCCATTTCATTCAGTTATCACAGATTGATGACTGAACTTTTCCGTATGAACAGAAAACCCAAACCAACAAATTTAAACAGCAAAATTATACATAAAACGAATTAGGAAGATAATTTCCTACCGTGAGAGAGAGAGGGGGTGTGAGGTGTAGGAGAGGGGGCAGAAAATGTTTTATGAAAATTTAGGGCGTAAAACATTTTATGCCCCATTAGCCTTGTTTTCCTTGTTCAATTGAAAGTGTTTCGATTTGACCAAAATTTTCAGCCTCACCATAAACTCAAAAGTGGGGAAAGCATTTTCTGGAAAAGGTTTTACACCAAAACAAATGGGGCGACGATTCTATATGTGCAATATAATACAACTTAGGAAGAATGGCTTTTTAACCACAATTTTGCAATACAATTGACGTTGATTTCAACTATGTTGAATATGAAACTAGGTTAGATTTATTTCTTTGCAGAATTATGTTGAGCTTTATGTGTATCTATGAAAAAAAAAAGGTTGAGCTTCAACTTCAGCGTGATAAATGCTCTCCTTACTGTGTTTTAATGGCTAGAGAACAATATGAATTGCATATATTAGATTTCTAAATGGGAAAAATGTAAAATCATTCCATGTGGTTTACCTGATTTGCAAATTAGCTTCTTGTAGTATCAAAATGAACTTAGAGGTCCTTGAGGTATGTCAAAAAAATAATTTACTCTGAATAAAAGATCAGGAAAAGCTCATTTTTGCCCAGCAATGATGGAGTTCTCGGACTTTGTTTCTGAGCAAGGTCTCATGGATCTTCCTCCTGTAGGGGAGACTCTTACATGGTCTAATATTTCCTCTTGGTCCCATATTGATAGGTTTCTTGTTTCTTCGGATTGGGAAGCCAAGTATCCTAGCCTCTTCCAGAAAAGGTTGCATAGACTGTGCTCGGATCACTTCCCCATTCTCCTTGATTGTGGTGGTTTGAAAGGGGGCGTTAGACCGTTCAAGTTTGAGAATATGTGGTTAAAGGCTAATGGGTTTGTGGATCTGGTGAGGCAATGGTGGTCGTCTTATTCTTTCCAAGGTACTTCTAGCTTCATTCTTGCTTAGAAGCTTAAGGCCTTGAAGGCTGACTTAAAGAAGTGGAATGAGCAGGTTTTTGGTAATGTGGAGTTTCGTAAAAAGGCCCTTTTAGATGAATTGAACGCTCTTGATTGCTTGGAGGAAGAGCGAGGGTTAACTTCTGAAAGAAAAGTTGTGAAAAAGTGTGGTTATTAGTGAGCTAGAACATGCTACTCTTTAGGAGGAGATTAGTTGGAGACAAAAGTCAAGGGTCCTTTGGCTTAAGGAGGGCGACAAATGCACTAAATTCTTTCATTAGGTGGTCAATTCGAACAAGAGATACAACTTCATAGTCTTTCTCTGTTAATGGCTTAGTTTCTTCGAATCAACCAATTATTAGGGATTCTATTGTTCAGTACTACGAGGCCTTATTCACAGAACCTTACAATTGGCGGCCTAGGTTGGATGACCTGGATTTCGACTCCATTGATGCGGCAGAGGCTTCTTCCCTAGAACTTCCTTTTGAGGAAAGGGAGGTTTTTGAGGTGGTGAAGGGTATGAACAGAGATAAGGCTCCAGGTCCTGATGGTTTTTCCATGGCTTTCTTTCAAGACTGTTGGGATGTGATCAAATTTGATATCATGGGGGTTTTTCCAAGATTTTCATACTCATAGTAAATTTGTAAAAAGCCTTAATGCCACGTTTATTGCCTTAATTTCGAAGAAGTCTGGGGCGATTGATCTTACGAATTTTTGGCCTATTAGTCTTGTGAGTGGAGTCTACAAGATCATTACTAAAGTCCTTGCTAATAGATTAAGAAGGATTGTTTATCTCAAAATCTCAAAATGCCTTTGTAAAAGGTAGACAAATTCTTGACTTAGTCCTTGTAGCTAATGAGTGTTTGGATAGTCGCATCAATTCTGGCATTCTAGGGGTGATTTGTAGGCTAGATATCGAGAAGACTTATGATCATGTGAATTGGAGGTTTCTTTTGTACATACTAAGAAGGTGTGGTTTTGGGGGGAGATGGTTCTTGGATTGCACATTGCATCTCTTCGGCGCACTTCTCTATTTTGGTGAATGGCATCCCGGCTGGCTTCTTTATCAGTTCTCGTGGTCTAAGGCAGGGAGATCCTTTGTCTCCGTTTCTGTTTGTTATTGTTATGAAGGTGCTAAGTAAGATGCTCACTGTTACTATTGACAGGGGTCTTCTTTCTTGGTTCTCTGTGGCTGTTAGGCTCCCTGAGGCGGTAAGTATTTTACATTTGCTGTTCGTAGATGATACCTTGGTTTTTTGTGGGGCCAACCCTGATCACCTACGCTATCTTTGTGTGTTATTCTTATGCTTCGAAGCTGTCTCTGGCTTAAAGATTAATTTGGCTAAATCGGTTTTGGTCCATGTGGGTAATGTTGATAATGTGACTGGTCTGACTAACATTTTGGGTTGTGGGGTCTCCTCTCTGCCTTTGAACTATCTTGGCCTTCCACTGGGGGCCTGTTATAAAGCTAAGCCTATTTGGAATGGGGTTGCTGAGAAGATTGAACATTGGTTGGCTAGTTGGAAATAGATGTATTTGTATAAGGGTGGCAGAATTACCCTTATAAAGAGCACTCTCTCCAATCTACCTACATACTTATTGTCTCTTTTTCTCATCCCTGCTAGCGTGGCTAATCGTATTGAGAAGGTCTACCGTGACTTTTTATGGGGTGAGATAGGTGAAGAATTGTTAGTTGGCCCAAGGTATGCTCTCCTATTTATGAGGGAGGTTTGGGGATTCGAAACTTAAGCACCTTTAATAAGGCCCTTTTGGAGAAGTAGTTATGACGTTATGTGCATAAAAGAGAGGCTTGGTTGAGAGTTGTTGTGGATGCTAAATTTGGTAGCGTGGGGGGTGGGTGGTGTTCTCGTGCTCCAATGGGCCGCATGGGGTGGGGTTGTGGAAGAACATTAGGAGAGGGTAGAGTTTGTTCTGTAGCCATACCAGATTTGAGTTGAGAGATGGGTCCAAGATCAGATTCTGGGATAATGTGTGGTGTAGACAGTTGCCTCTTAAAGAAGCTTTCCGGGTTCTATATGGCATTGCTTGTGAAAAGGATGCGTTTGTTGCAGCTCATCTGGACTTTTCTAGTGGTTCCCTTCAATGGGACGTAAGCTTTTCCCGTGCGGCTCATGATTGGGAGTTGCGCGTTGTGGCTTCCTTCTTCTTTTTATTATATTCCCTTCGTGTGAGAAGGGCAGGGGAAGACAAACTTTGGTGAAACCCCTCTTTCAAGAGAAAATTTGATGTTAGATCCTTCTACAAGGTTCTTGCTCGTAATGCTGTTTGGTTCTTTCCTTGGAAGAGTATTTGGACTACCAAGGTTCCCGTGAATGTGGCTTTTTTTGCTTGGTCGGCGGTTTTAGGGAAGATTCTTATTATGGACAATCTTAGAAAGTGGCACGTCATCGTGATTGACATATGTTGTATGTGTAAAAGGCATGGAAAATTTGTGGATCATCTTCTTCTTGTCTTATGTGGTGCATGTGGAGGGAACGTAATGACAGAAACTTTAAGGACCAAGAAAGAACATTAGAGGAGCTCAAGTCTTTCTTTTTTGGTTTTCTTTTTTCCTGGACAGCTGCTTATTTAGCTCACTTAGTGATTAGCTATAATGAGTTCCTTGTTCATTTTTCTTCCTTTATTTAGGCGGTCCTTTATATACTTTCCGTGTACCAGGGCTGCGCTTTTGTGCTTTTAATATATTTTCTCTTACCTATAATAATAATAATAATAATAATTTACTCCCCACAAACAAATTCCGTCAATTGACTTTACATATTCCGTTAGTGTGACACGTAAGAGCCAATAACATTGTGACATGTGTTCAATTTATGTCAGTGTCACACTAACGAAATCTGTTTAGTTAAGGATGGAATTTGACCATATAGAGTAAATTGTTTGTTTGGCATACCTCAAGAACCTCTGAGTTCATTTTGATGTTACAGGAAGCTAATTGTAAATCAGGTAAACCATATGGACTGATTTTTATTTTTCCCTTTCTAAATAGTGGGGATGGCAGTTGGGAACTTGGGAGTGACATAAGTGGAATCGGAGTTCTTTGGGCCAGTTTGGGTTTGGGAATTTTATACTCAAAAGCCTAATTTATATTTTTTTGGTATATGCATGTATGTTTATATGGTAAGAGAGCATTGACACATTATAATCAGTTTAGAATCCCGTGATAAGTAGAATTGAATTATCAAGTTTAACTTGCAGGTCCTGCAATGCTGCAATTAAGTCCAGTTCAGTCACTTCAAGATTTCCAGAATGCTTCTGAAGTTAGAAATTTGGTGCGCTTGAAGGGTTACTTTAAAGGATCTTCTAATTTGTGGAATCATGTACTTGATAGTGTGATCCACCATGATATTGCCTTATGTTCTCTTGGCGGACTTATTGGTCATCTCTCGAGGTTGATGGTAAGCTTGCTTGTATGCCTTTTCTTAAAGGGTAAGAATAAGAAAAATGTACTGCCTATATGTGTTGTTTACAGACATGTTTTGATTACAGTTAGATGATGTTTTACGGAATGGAGATATATTACCGTATCAAGTTTATCAGGGTTGCCTCAAAATGGATGGACAGACACTGGTTAATCTTGAGATATTCAGTAATAATGCTGATGGTGGTCAATCAGGCAAGTTCCTCCATCTCCCTAGCTTCAAGCAAAATACTATGGCATATTGTGTCCTATGTTTTCTTTGATTCTTAGTCATGTAATCCCTAAAAGTTTAATGCTAATTGAGTTTCAGGTACATTGTACAAATATCTTGATCAGTGTGTGACATCATCTGGTAAGCGGCTTTTAAGGAATTGGATCTGCCATCCACTAAAAGATATTGAAGGCATAAATAATAGGCTTAATGTGGTTGAAGATCTAATGGCACATTCAGAAATTATGTTGCTTTTTGCTCAATATCTTCGCAAGCTTCCAGACTTAGAAAGGTTGCTTGGACGGATTAAAGCTGCCTTTCAGTCATCAGCTTCTCTGTTACTGCCCTTGGTTGGCAAAAAAGTATTGAAACAGCGAGTAAGTATTCTCTGCCCTTTTCTTTAAATGATAAGGACATTCTCTGTTTGATTATTATTATCTAGTCTAAGTCCCTTCAATTATTTAGAAGAAAATATATAATGTTTTTAGTCTGGTACAGGTTAAAGTGTTTGGCTCTCTTGTGAAAGGCCTGCGTATCGGATTGGATTTCTTAATGCTATTACAGAATGAAGGGCGAATAATCTCATCTTTATCAAAAGTTTTTAGATTTCCAAGGCTTAGTGGTAATGATGGGCTGGATCAATTCCTTACCCAATTTGAAGCAGCTGTGGATAGTGACTTCCCAAACTACCAGGTCTTGTTTCTTTCAGCTTATACATTTCTTTGTTCAAACCACCTTTCTCTGTCTTGTGAATTGGCTTGTTTTCTGATTGTTTTAACAGGCTATGAATTTGTGTGTTTTGTAGTTACTGAAGTATTATCATCTGCACTAGTGCATGTTCTCTGATTTTCTTATGTTTGACTGATGATTTTGGTTTCTAGTGTTGTGGCTAATACTCAAATGACATTTTGTTTGGTACCAGAATCATGATGTGACAGATTCGGATGCTGAAACTCTCTCTATTCTGATTGAGTTATTTATTGAAAAAGCTACTGAATGGTTTGAAGTCATATATGCCATCAGTTGTATCGATGTACTAAGATCTTTTGCAGTCACTGCTAATTGTTCATCTGGGGCCATGTCCAGACCTGTTATTTTGCCTCAATCTGAAAATATAACTGGGGGCCTAGAGATCAGAGGACCCATACTTCAAGTTAAAGGGCTTTGGCATCCATTTGCCTTTGGAGATAATGGAGGAGTGCCTGTCCCAAATGACATGATCCTTGGTGAGAATACAGATGGCCATCATGCCCGAACTTTGTTACTGACTGGACCGAATATGGGTGGGAAGTCAACCCTCCTGCGTGCAACATGTCTAGCTGTCATACTGGCCCAGGTCCTTTTTTCTCCTTGTGGATGACTTGTTTTGTTGTTTAAAACATAGAATCTTGGTCCTAGTTAATGAAATAATTTCTTTCGTACATTTTAAACCATGTTCTGTTTTGTGGTCAACTCATTTACATTTTTTAATCTGCGATGACTTGTAGCTGGGCTGTTATGTGCCCTGTGAGACGTGTGTTTTCTCACTGGTGGACATTATCTTCACCCGGCTTGGTGCTACTGACCGAATCATGACTGGGGAGAGTAAGTTCTTCTTAGCCCGCCCCCNCCCCCCGCCCCCCCCACCAAAAAAAAAGACAAAAGTTAAATGTTTTCATTTACTGATTGCTTCACTCTTGGTGATCTGAAGTCATTTTTGTGTGCAAGAAATTTTACACACTGGACCATTTAACTGTTATTTAATAATAGAGGAAAAAGAAAATAAATGGAGAACATAAAGAACAAACAAAGTTAATTCTGGATCTGTTCAAATTCAGGAAAAGAAAATAAAAGGAAAGAACCAAAGAAAAAGGTACATGCTGCACTTATCAACAATATAGTAATTGTGGCAAAAGTTGAATGGGAAGTATGTGGTTTTTGATGGTACAGTGGTCATAGAGCCGCTGCAACCTTGGTGGTTGGTGTTTGCAGTAGATCTGTAATATCCCACGTTAGGTTCAATCCAAAAAACTGCTGGAAGGCCTAATGAAGTACCCTAGGTATAAATGAGAATTTCTAGTATGATGACCAAACATAAATAAAAGGAGAAGATAGCTTCTATATGGTGTACTTTATATGGGATTAAAAGATGAGAAGGCTTCACAGCTGCTTGCTCTATGTGATTGTATAAACTATTTGTGGTTGTACAATAACTCATGCTATTAATCTGAAAAATCAATTGCTAGACTTGAATAAAGTGGCTTGCATGCGAATAATAAGGCTAGCATTTTGAGGGTCTTACTTGATAAACAGATATCAAGCAAACCGAATGCCTACATCCTTCCAACCAAAGAGTTTGTGTGTATGGACTTTATGAATGGTCAATCTTTTGTAGGTACCTTCTTCGTTGAGTGCACAGAAACAGCATCCATTCTTCAAAACGCCACTCAAAATTCTTTGGTCATTCTTGACGAATTGGGTCGAGGAACAAGCACTTTTGACGGATATGCCATTGCATATGCGGTGAGATTTTGCTCTTTAATGTCTAGTTTTTCACCTTTGTTTGTCTTCTCATCTCATCCTCATATCAATTAGTGTACAAGTTTCAAACTTCTAACTGTAATATTTTTTTAAACATCTTTGGCCCTATTGCAATTTTCCTATTTTACATATTTAACTTTTCTAGATATTCTACTTTGCACTTATAAAAAAAAAAATTCTACTTTAGAGAGACTTGTAATATGTATATATTTGTATGTATACATATTGATATACCTCCTTATATGTATATGCATGTTCTTGTGCACAGCTGGCATATTTTAACTGTGGACTTCCTAATCTATGGTGTTTAAGCAACTAAATCAACGTAACTATAAACTGACCCAGTGCCTATTTATTCTAAGCCAGAGGGCAACAACCGAAAGAAGACAAACATAAAACATATGGCGATGTTGAAAGTACTGCAGTTTTTTTCTTTTTCATCCAGAAATAAGAGGAAAAGAAACAAGAAATATTATACTATCGTTATAATTGAACTTTTTTGCTTTGGACATAATAAACAGTTTAGTGCTTCAATGCATGTTGCACGTTGGTGATTGGCAAGCATGTATTCTAGTGCATTCATCACTATTATCACAAAGTTTTCTTTGAAATGGAGACACTCGTGCCTGTTGCACATACACACCCACATTTACATACACATACACATACACATTATTGGAATCGTAGGCCTCTAATAATTTTAAGATAATTATATACTACTATGTTTTTTTTTTTTTTTTTTTGGTGAGAAATACTACTACTATGTTATTAACCTTTTGGTTTAGAAGCGTTCCTATATGCCATTATCTTTTACTTCCACGTGTTGTCCATTTCAATGCAACCAACCTTAAAATATTTGTACAGGTATTCCGCCATTTGATTGAAAAGGTCAACTGTCGACTACTATTTGCTACACACTACCACCCACTTACAAAGGAATTTGCTTCCCATCCACATGTTACAATGCAACACATGGCCTGCGCTTTTGAGTCAAAATCTGAGTGCCATTCAAAAGGTGACCAGGAGCTGGTTTTTCTATACCGGCTAACCTCTGGAGCATGCCCAGAGAGCTATGGATTGCAAGTGGCAGTAATGGCTGGAATCCCACAACAGGTGGTTGAAGCTGCATCAAAGGCTCGCCAAGTGATGAAAAAATCACTTGGCAAAAGTTTTAGGTCAAGTGAACAAAGATCAGAGTTCTCGACTCTCCATGAACAGTGGCTGAACATGCTAATGGCAGTCTCTCAAAGTGAAGATCGTAATTTGGACGACACGGATGATTTTGATACGCTTTTTTGCTTGTGGCATGAGCTAAAGAGCTCCAATATATAGATCGGGTAGATGAAAAGAAAAGCACGTGATTCGCATATTTTGTTGTAAAATATCGAGTTTTGAAAACATTATTATAAATCATTAAAATGTATTTTTATTTTTGGGTAACGAAAAGGCAGCCAAATATTCTTCTTTGTATATAGCGATATGGGTATTGCCCTTGTTGTTTTAGCCAATTGACATGTGTTTAGCTTTCCAGGTTTCAATCCCTTCGATCGCCAACGGAATTGAATGAAATCAGGAGTTATTAATGGTAGAAATATTCAAATATCCATTTTCAACCACACAAATCAACAAAATAATTAAACGGGATAAATTTTAGAGATGCCAACCGTGTAATGCTATCATTTTTGAAGGGACAAGAAGAAAAAATAAAAATGATACTTACCATTACTCGAAGCCAACCTCCCTCTAGCATAGCCACTAGCCAAAGCTGACAGTCCAAAAATGCCCTCCAAGTTTACTCACATTTCCTCACTCCGCCCAATACCTTCCCATCATCTTCAATCCCACAATTGTCACTTCACGACCACAAAACTTCCGCGCACAACTACTACCAAAAGTCTCTCCCTCCAAACCGCTCCCTGCCCGTTCCCAACCGTTTTTTAAACTTGTGTCTTCCTCCCTGTACTCTATAATGGAGAAATCAAGTGATCAAAATCATGACGCCGAAGAAAACAACTGCCCGTCATGCCGAGAAAAAAAGAAAGACTCGGCAGCCAAATCCAGAAGGAAAGAGCTGGGCCTCTCCTGCATGCTAAACACCGAACTAGGTGCTGTTCTTGCCGTGATCCGCCGTCCTCCGGATCCGGCTTCCCAATACTTCTCCCCCGACGAGCATTATTTTGACTCTGCAATCCTACACTCCTTGAAATCACTTCGAGCTCTCATCTTCAATCCCCAACAAGAATGGCGCACCATCGAGCCCTCTGTCTATCTCTCCCCGTTCCTGGACGTGATACAAGGCGATGACATCCCGGCCGCAGCCACCGGTGTCGCTCTCTCGGCCCTTTTGAAAATCCTCAGGCTGGAAATCTTCGACGACAAGACCCCGGGGGCGAAAGAGGCTATTAATTCCATTGTCAGCGGGATCACGAGCTGTCGGTTAGAGAAGACCGATCCGGTTTCTGAGGATGCCGTGATGATGAAGATTTTACAGGTTCTGACTGCGATAATGAAGCACCGCGCCTCACTTTTGCTCACCGATCATGCCGTTTGCACCATTGTGAACACGTGCTTCCAGGTGGTGCAGCAATCGGCTAGCAGAGGCGATTTGCTACAGCGCAATGCGCGGTATGCGATGCACGAGCTCATCCAGACGATATTCTCACGGTTGCCTGACATCGAGGTGAATGATGGGGAGGATTCAGAGTCGGATTCCGATGATGCCGATGTGGGTGGCAATTTAGATTCTGGGTACGGCGTTCGATGTGCGGTTGATATCTTTTACTTCTTTTGCTCCCTGCTAAATGTAGTTGAAGTGGTGGAGACGGAGGGCTCTACTTCTCATACTGTAGACGAAGATGTCCAGCTTTTCGCGTTGGTTTTGATAAATTCCGCAATAGAATTAAGCGGAGATGCAATTGGGAAGCACCCCAAGCTTTTGAGGATGATTCAGGATGACCTGTTTCACCATTTGATCCACTACGGGACGCGTTCGAGCCCTCTTGTTTTGTCCATGATTTGCAGCACAGTTTTGAATATGTACAACTTTCTTCGAAGGTTAGGACTCGATCAATAGCTTGAAATTCATATGTTTTTTGGAATTGAATTGAAAATAAATGGTTTTTTTTTTTTGGCAGGTTTATTCGTCTCCAACTAGAAGCTTTCTTCGCGTATGTACTGCTGAGAGTTGCTGCTCTTGGAAGCGCAATGCCACTCCAAGAAGTTGCTCTTGAAGGGATTATAAATTTCTGCAGGCAACCAACGTTTATAATTGAAGTCTACCTGAACTATGATTGCGATCCCCTTGGTCGAAATCTGTTTGAGGAGATTGGGAAGCTACTTTGCAAGGATTTGTTTCCGGTGGCTAGCCCTGCGACCACTTTACAGGTACAAGCCTTTGAAGGATTAGCAGCCATGATTCACAATATTGCAGATAACGTTGACAGAGAAGATGATTTGAGCCCTTTCGGTCCATGCCCGCTTGAGATTGCTGAGTATAGTCCCTTTTGGGAGGAGAAATCCCAAGATGAATTGGAGTCTTGGGTAGAATTTGTAAGGATACGGAAAGCACAAAAAAAGAAAATACTGATTGCTGCAAACCATTTCAATAGAGATGAAAAGAAGGGTTTGGAGTACCTGAAACTTTCTAATTTGGTTTCTGATCCCCCAGATCCGAAAGCGCATGCTTTCTTCTTTCGCTATACTCCTGGACTAAACAAGAATGCGATTGGGGATTATCTTGGTGACCCTGATCAGTTACACATTGAAGTTCTTAAAGAATTCACTGATACCTTTAAATTTTCAGGCATGATTCTTGACACTGCTCTACGCACTTATCTAGAGTCCTTCCGGTTGCCTGGAGAGTCCCAAAAGATACAGCGGATTCTTGAAGCATTCTCAGAAAAATTCTATGATCAACAATCCTCAGATGTTTTTGCAAGCAAGGATGCAGTTTTCATTCTTTGCTACTCCCTCATTATGCTCAATACTGATCAGCATAATCCGCAAGTGAAGAAGAAGATGACAGAAGACGAGTTCATCAGGAACAATAGAGCAATCAATGCAGGGAAGGATCTTCCTAGAGAGTACCTCTCTGAGCTTTTTCATTCCATTTCAAACCATGCTATCACCCTGTTTGGTCAGTCTGGTGTGTCACTAGAAATGACCCCAAGTAGATGGGTTGAGCTGATAAACCGATCCAAACTCGCTCAGCCTTTCATACTATGCGATTTTGATCGTCATTTGGGAAGAGATATGTTTGCTTGCATTGCTGGCCCATCAGTTGCTTCTCTCTCAGCATTCTTTGAGCATATTGATGAAGAAGAAGTGCTCCACAAATGCGTTGAAGTGCTATTCTCAATAGCCAGGATAGCTCAGTACGGATTAGAAGACACTTTAGATGAGCTCCTTGCCTCATTCTGCAAATTCACTACACTGTTGAATCCTTATGCATCTGCAGAAGAAACCCTGTTTGCTTTTAGCAATGATATGAAGCCAAAAATGGCGACACTAGCTGTTTTCACCGTTGCCAACAACTTCGGGGAATCAATTCGAGGGGGATGGAGAAATATTGTGGACTGCTTATTGAAACTTAAAAGGCTAAAACTACTTCCTCAATCTGTTATTGAATTTGATACTGCTTCCACCTCATCACCTGATGTCCCAAAAGAATCTGAATCAGCCATAATCTTCCCTACCCGTGATAAATTTGGCAGTCTCCGTGCTTCTGGCACGATTAGTCGGTTTTCTCATTTTCTGTCGCTAGACAGCATGGAAGACTCTTTATCCCTAAACGTGAGTGAATTTGAACAGAATCTGAAGATCATCAAACAGTGCCGTATTGGGAATATCTTCAGCAATAGTTCAAACTTGCCCGATGATGCTTTGTTCAATCTAGGTCGCTCTCTGATATTTGCAGCTGCTGGAAAAGGCCAAAAATTCAGCACACCGGTTGAAGAAGAAGAAACTGTAGGGTTTTGTTGGGATTTAGTCATTGCCATTGCCATGGCCAATATCCAAAAGTTCCAGGCTTTTTGGCCCAATTTTCATGAATATATGCTAGCAGTTGCTCAGTTTCCTATGTTCTCCCCTATTCCATTCGCAGAGAAGGCCATTATAGGCCTTCTTAGGCTCTCTCTTAAGCTCCTCGGTACATACCGACCTGAGAAATTCCCTGAGGAGCTCATTTTCAAGTCTATCAATTTAATGTGGAAACTTGATAAAGAAATTCTGGACACTTCTTGTGAGTTCATAACACAATCAGTGAGCAAGATTCTTATTGAGTATCCTGCAAATTTGCAATCTCAACTTGGATGGAAATCAGTCCTTCATTTGTTATCAGTCACTGGTCGGCACTCCGAAACCTATGATCAGGCAGTTGAGACTTTGATCATGTTGATGTCGGACGGGACGCATGTTTCACGGACAAACTATGCCTACTGTATAGATTGTGCATTTGGTTTTGTTGCACTCAAGAACAGTCCACTGGAGAAGAATTTGAAGATACTGGACCTAATGGCAGATTCTGTGAATTTGTTGATCCAATGGTATAGAAATCATTACTCAGAACCGGGGAACAATTTCAGCATAGCTAGCAATACAAGTAACTCCTCTGCTGAGGACAATTCAAGAGGTCTTGGCTCTACAAACTTTGTAATGAATCTATTTCTTAAACTAGGGGAAGCACTTAGAAAGAGCAGCTTAGCCCGGCGAGAAGAGATGAGAAACCATGCAATTCTAGCTCTTCAAAAAAGCTTCACTCTAGCTGAGGAATTGGATTTCACATCAACCAACTGTATTAACTATTTTAACCTTATCATTTTTGCAATGATAGATGATTTACATGAAAAGATGTTGGAATACTCAAGAAGGGACAACTCGGAGAGGGAGATGAGAAGTATGGAAGGGACCCTAAAGATTGCAATGGAACTCTTGGCAGATGTGTACTTGCAGTTCTTGAAACAAATATCACAAAGTGCTGGGTTTAGGACATTCTGGTTAGGGGTGTTAAGAAGAATGGATACATGCATGAAGGCTGATTTGGGAGAGCATGGTAAATCAAAAGTTGAAGACCTAATCCCTGACTTGCTGAAAAAGATGATCACACAGATGAAGGAAAAGGAGATTTTAGTGCAGAAGGAAGGTGATGATCTCTGGGAGATTACCTATATTCAAATACAATGGATAGCTCCTGCACTCAAGGAGGAACTATTTCCTGAAGTAATTTTTTAGGGAAAATGAAATCAAAGGTAGTTTGGTTAAGTCTAAAGCTATTAGCAGCAATCTTTTATATTGAAAAATATGTCGTGTTTATGTTTTTTTCTTCTTTTTTGATCACTATACCACTAGAGGGATGTAAAATGGCATAATTATCTGATCCCACGTGCACATTTTCTATTAAATTATTTTCCTTTGTTTCTTCAATTGCTCATGTGCAGTTGTACACACCAGGACACATGATTTCATCCACACAGTAGCTCTCCCCAGATAGGAGCTCATTAGAGAAGGCAAAATCATGATGTATGATTCAAGGAAATCATGAAAACTTTGTATTTACCTTAACTAACCTCAAATCAGCCAAACCACAATCATTTCTTTCTTGCCCATTTTCGGCATTATATTTTCAAAAGAAAGAAACCATAGCTAAATAGGTACCCATCATAAAATCTGAGTTATTTTGTGTAGGCTAATCAGGGGTCAATCTCCTCTATTTTTGTTTCATCTTATTTTTCTTTAATCGAAAAGAAGGCATCCTATCAGCATACTAATGCTGTAATGCATCTTTTCAGTAACTCATACAAGCATCTTCCTTTGTTATGGAGAAATCAACAAATGCATTGAAGTCAAATTCATAAACCAACTTGGTTTGAGGGGAAGCTGTGAGATGGGGAAGATTTTGGAGTAGCGGAAGCTTTTGATAAAAGAATATAAGTGCTGCGATTTCAATTTTATAAAATTAACAAGCTAACATTTAACTTAGAAACGCCAAGAAACCAAAAATTTCAATAATACTCAATATTATCTCTCTAAGTTGTCTTTCCAATACAATCAAGGTCTTCTTATAACATCAATTGAAATTGACTAAGGATGGAAACTAAACCTAAAGATTATGTAAATCATCTAAAAAGGAAAACATTACAAAATATTAAATTTTAAAGACAATAAAATGAACTAAACATAGACAAAAAAAAGAACAAGTCCTAATTCAGTATGAAAAATACTTCTTCCAATATAATTCAAAAACTAAGGAAAGGTTTGTTTTGGGATGGGTGCATTCAATGGAAAGCAATTGTGGCTTTCCATATATGTGCAGCAGACAAAATCCAATATGTTATTTCAAACAGTAAGGTTGATGCTTCGGTTTTTTTTTTTTTTAAAAAAAAATTAAATTTTTTATGTTTATTTTTGCTTGCACTGGAAAAGGGACAATTGTCGGCCTACATAATATTTACATGGAATCCTTCTGCCAAAGAAATTTTAATTTTAGCATTTATCTTGAGTGCTTCGCCTAAAACCGAAAATCACAACCCATAAAATTTTGTGAGACAGGGCAAAAGTAGAGACAAAATCATATCATTGAGAACATATTTATCGAGTAATGTTATATGCAAACTTTTGTCCTCCTAAATGTAATATAATTTTTAAAATCACCATTAGATCAAACTCCAATAATGATCCATCCCAAATTCAGTAATAATTTTAAAAACTACATGACATTTGAGATGATAAAATGAAGATAACAATCTTGCATATAGCAATGCTCATTAAGAAAGACCAACAGTTTGTTGCACAATAAATCAGAGGAATATAACAGACTCTTGATAAAGATGTTAGCACATTGCATAAAAGCTGAAATCTGAACTTTAGTCTGTTATAGAAACCCTTTTCTTGATAAAAATAAAAAATAAAAAGGCCTCAAGATGTTAACAGATGCTCTTTTCTTCAAAACCCTTCCAGCAGATTCAGATGGCACCATCCTCTAAGAAATTTCAACTGCAGTGAACATGTAAAAATCTATTACTACCAATACATCCTATTTTTAAACACCATCATATTTATGAAAACTGCTTCAACCTAAAAGTGTATTTACCAATTCTTAATCAATCTAAACATTAAACACCTTCAATCTTTCGAACTCAGATATCTGCCAATCAGATTCATACTCGTATACTAATCAAAATGCAACCAAAAGGGAGAAGCAGCACAGTATGTAAATCTGACAACTGATAGATGGACTATATGCAAAAGTTCAAATTAACTGTAGAGCTGATCCAAAAATATTAAATCTTCTATTTACGAGTATAATATGTTCCCCAGCCAAAAAGCACAAGTATAATAAAGCTAAGTGCAGCTAGTTGAAACCCCTCAGACCTTACTACCACGTATCAATCAACACACAGCAGCACAAAACACTGACATAAGCAACACCGACATATGAAAGCTCCACAGATCGAGACAAAGACACATTTCTACTACCTTCTAGTCATATTTTTGGAGAAACAGAATAAAACATGGACACTAAAACAAGGGTCTTATACAATCTTGTCTCATAATCAGTGAACTTCTTGCTTGAGATAGTTCACAAAATATAATCACTTCTTAGGTATAGTCTCTGTGCATTGAAATGAATGGTTTCTTGGGGAAGTTCACAGGCTATTAAGCAACAAATGTCTTGTATCTATTTCACAAAATAAAATCACATCTTAGGTATTACCTCACTGAGAAATATTAGTTGGGAGGACAGATATTCAATGAGAAAAAGGAAAAGTGCTGTTTTGAGATTAGAACACAATTTCACAAGAAGACACTAAAAGTAGAGTACACAATGTCCAAGATAGCATGTAGTTCGAGAACTCCTGCTCTCCTCAAGTAGAGATGTCAACTAGTTATTTGGTGTTGCTTTACCTAATAGAGCACCTACTGCAAGCAATAAGCCATAAACGAGTAGTACTAGCTATAGGCAATGATAAAGAAAAGCAGTTAACCCTAGGTAGGTTTCCATAATTGTTGTTAGCTACTCCACCCGTTAAGCACTAACCCTAGCTAGGTGTCTATAATGTTTGTGAGATACTCCACCCCTTAAGCACTCGTGTGGGATGTGCATCACATTCAGAATGGAGCAAGGCCACCTAGAGGATGGAGTCAAGGTCCACATCAAAAAACCTTTGAAAGAAAAAACAACCAACATTTAAGTAGGGCTATGTAATCTAAATTTTAAGGATTGCATTGTTCTATTTTGATTGGACAAAAGCTTTTACAATAACAAGACTTCAACCATGTTGTGACTGTCCCAATCTGCCATCCTCAAATAAACTGACATACACAACCTTTCATCCAAATAGAATGTCCAGGTCGTGCTCATTTTACTGTGTTGAACCAGACACCTTATGAGTTTGAAATAACAAGGTTCATACTTCTTTTCATAAGTATTGTCAAAATGTAATGTCAACATTTCACAGTTTGAAACAGATCAGTCTCTCTACAAAGCAAATCAATTGTCTCCCTAAACAAGAGATGCATAAGCAATAGATAAGAAAGTTACCAAGAAACGAAACATTCCCATGGCAAATAAGTTGCCCATCAATACTTGATGTAGAAAAAGGAATGAAACAAATACAATAATTTTTCCAAATTGATCATCTCTATTAGCAAAATAAGACTATCATAAATACAACGAAGACTAACAAATAAAAACAAAAGAATACAAAACTTCCAACAGCAAGAAATTCAACAGGCCAACTAAGTTCAAGGAAACACCCACCAGAATCACTCACTGACATTCTCTTCAGAAGCATCTGAATCCTCATCGTCGTCATCCTCTTCCTGCATTTTCGCAATCTCCGTCTGCGCCCTCTCCAGAATCTGCTTCTTCTGTAACTCCAGCTCCCTCTGGAACTCCAACCTCATCTTTTCCAACTCCATCATTTGCTGCCTCTTACTACTCTCAATCTTCTCATATATCTCCCCAAACTTCTGAATCGAATCCGCCAACACCCGATATGACCCCTCCCCACCACCTATCACCGTCCTCCTGGGCGGCAGCTCATCCTCCTTCTCATCCTCCTCATTCTCTGACTCCCCTGGACTGTCCCTCATCTCATCAAACCCATTCGACCTGTCCAAATAAACCAAAGAATTCATAAACACATACTCCCCAGAATCAAACCCACACGCCAAACCGTAATCTTGCCCCGGCGATGAGCCCATTAACATATCCATCTTCTTAAAGTACACCCATTTGCTAGAATTCAATCCCATTTCCTCAAATTTGTCCTTTTCTTTCTTGTACTTCCTCTTCAGCTTGTCCAGCATAGTCCTACATTGCACTTCGGTCCTCTCCATCTTCGACGCCTCCGAGACCTTCTCTGCGACGTCGTTCCAGTCCTCGGACCTCAAGCTCTTCCTCCCCAGATGAAGAAACCTGTCCCCCCACACCTCCAACAACACGAACACCGCGTGCTCGGTCCACTCCGCCTTCGGATTCCTCGCCGAGTACGAAGCTTTCGCATCGCTCCTCTGCACCAACTCGTACCCGGAAATCGAATTCCTGAGCTTCCTCTTCTTCGGGTGCCTATCGAAGTCACCATCCTCTTCGAAACTCCGATAATACCCATTTGGGTTATCGTCTTCCTCGTCGTCCTCGTCTTCTTGCTGGTCGTTTTCTTCGTCGAATTCGTCGTCGTTTTCATCGTCATCTTCGACTTCGTAGCGGTTGATTGGTTGAGAAAAAGGGGCATTGCGAATGGGATTTCTTGGGCGATTAGAAGGGTTATAGGGGTTTAAAGCATAGGGCTTTGCAGAGAACCTTCCATCGTCTTCCATGTCATCCATTAGAGAGAATTTGAAATTTTGATAACCAAACGAGTCCCGACTTGATTGAAAGGTTAGGGCTTTCAGCTTTGATTTGAGGACGGTGTCGTTTCGTCGGCGCAAAAACTAATCGTTCTGTTCTAAGAGGAAATTTGAAGAAGAAAGAACAAAAATTAGAGTTTGGAGTATTGTGGTTGGAGAGAAGGTTTGGGGTTGGTGGAAAATATCGGCGGTGCTAAAATGCGCCGGGGACGCGTAAGTTCACAATCCACGCTGTACCGGTGCGTGGTGCGCGTGGGACTGTTGTTTGCCATTGAGTTTTTGGGCCGTGGGTTGAAATTTGAGTACTCGACTCTAGAAGCCGAATGGGCCGGGCCTAGATGAGCTGATCACTGAATTTACTAAAAAATGAATTGGTGGATGTGGGCCTTAGCCCAGGTGCTGGCCTAGGTATTTATTAGGTCTAAGAGCATTCTTATCCGGCTCCCTATTTTTATCTTTAAAGTAGGGAGTAAAATCAGTTTTCTCTACTTTAGAGAGTCACTTTTTCTAAACACTTACATCCGGCTCTCTACTTTAGGGATCCACTTTGACTTTTTCATTTAAATATTAATATTTTAAAAAAAATTTAATTATTTCTTTAAGAGGGAAAAACAAATAAAATTGAAAAACTTAAAAAGTATGAGAGAGAAACTAATATTTTACTAAAAAAAGAAGAGTAGGGAGTGAAATGGCTCCCTACTAGTAGGGAGCCATTTCATGCTCCCTACTTTTTTCCTCAAAGTAGGGAGCCGGATGTGAGCAATAAAATGGTCAAAAATTCATTTTGGCTCCCTACTATAGGGATATCCCTATAGTAGGGAGCCGGATGAGAATGCTCTAACGAGGGATAACGGAGGAAGATGATTACCAAGATTGCAGATGGCCATCTACGTGAGAAAGAGAAAGAGAGAGAGATCGGTGAATCACGGTCGCCATGAATGCAAACGAACCAATCACGTAGATGGTCATGTAAAGCTAGCGGTGAAGCAATATGACTGTCCCAACCTCCAACCATATTCAAACGGAGAAACTAGTTTATGGTGCAAGCTGTTCAATATATAGTCACGCACGGCCCATGAAAGAGTCCCATCTCGCAAGCATCGATTGGGACTGTAATGGCGGGGAAGCTTGTATGGGCGATTTTGTGTGTTGCTTTGGTAGTGGGCTCCAAGTGTGTGGAAAGTAGGAAGCTAGAGGAGAAGGGTGGGGAAGTGAGGAAGCCAGAGTGGTTATTTGATGGTAACCCCGGGTGGATTGGTGGTGGTGGTGGTGATGGAGGAGAAGGAGGAGGAGGGGGTTTGGGGCTTGGTTTTAGTGGCGGAAAAGGGTTCGATTTCCGGCATTCTTTTAGTTTTGGGAAGGGGTATGGCTTTAACTTTGGTTCTGGAAAGCCTGGCATTGGTTTTGGAAAGCCTGATTGTGTTGAAAAGGGTGGTGGAGGTGGAGTTGGTGGTGGTGGTGGGATTGGAGGTGGTGGAGGCACTGGGGGTGGTGGAGGGGTTGGAGGTGGTGGTGGGTTTGGTGGTGGTGGTGGGGGAAAGCGTCACAAGCAAAAAGAGTACTATCATGGTGGTGGTGGAATTGGAGGAGGCGGTGGAGGTGGTGTTGGGGGAGGGATTGGTGGTGGAGGCGGTGTAGGGGGAGGTAGCGGAGGAGGAATAGGTAGTGGAGGTGGTGTAGGAGGAGGAATAGGTGGGGGTGGAGGAAAGCCTAGGGGTGGCATTGGAAAAAGAATCGGTTCTGGTGGCGGTATTGGAGGAGGAATTGGTGGTGGAGGCGGTGTAGGAGGAGGTAGCGGAGGAGGAATAGGTAATGGAGGCGGTGCAAGAGGAGGTGGTGGTGTAGGAAAGCCTAGGGGTGGAATTGGAAAAGGAATCGGTGGTGGAAGTGGTACTGGAGGAGGAATAGGTGGCGGTGCTGGTGGCGGTATTGGAGGAGGAAATGGGGGTGGAGGTGGAGTTGGCGGGGGTATTGGCAAAGGGGTTGGTGGTGGTGGAGTAGGTGGTGGTAGTGGTGCAAGTGGGGGGACGAGTGGAGGTATTGGTGGTGGTGCTGGAAGTGGGTTTGGGGGAGGAATAGGCGGCGGCGGTGGTGGTGGTGGAGGTGGTGGAGGAGGAGGTATTGGCAAGGGAGTTGGAGGAGGTTTCGGAGGAGGTTTTGGCTTTGGTGGAGGAACTGGTGGTGGCGGAGGAGGGTTTGGCGGTGGTGGAGGAGGATTTGGTGGCGGTATGGGTGATAATGGAGGCATTGGTGGTGGCAACGGATTGGGTGGTGAAGCAGGATTTATTGGTGGTGGTGGTGGCCGCGACAGCAGCAGCCAGCTTAAGTTTAATAGCTCTTTCAACCAGGTTGAGGCAAAGAAACCTTGAGGGTGCATGTAGTGGAATTTAGACAATGATGGTGCTAGCCTTTCACCTCTACTACACACTGCATGCATGGTGGGCATCGTAATGCTGTTGCTTGGATTTCTCTACACCTTCTTCTTAATTATTGTTGTCCACAGAATAAATTAATCTCGATCTTTATATGTAATAAACTCATTGGCTAACTTGTATAATATATTATTATCCACTCCACAAGTGAACTGAAAACCTCTATCCCACAACTCAAATTAAGGAGATCGTCATTGTACAACAGTACAAGATTTGAAAAATAATTAACGAAATAGATGAAGATTATTTGAGGCAAATGAATTCACAAATAACTCTAAAATTCTCTTCTCATGAACCTAAATGTTCATTGTATATATACTAATCAACTAACTAATGGCGCGCAGAATTTGAAACTTAAAAGCCACACATATATATATCCTTTTTGTAATGCGCTTGTTACCATTCCACTCTAAATTTATGGGCATGGCTAAGGGATCAAAATTCTCTCTATTTCAAATGAAATTGATAAAATTTAGTTAGAATTCGTATAAATTGAGGGGTCAAATTATCAAAAAATAAAATAAAAAATTAAAATAACAATTTGATCTACCTATTAATTTACACTAACTGAATTCTATTCATTTAATTTAAAATGGAGATATCCTTTTCCATGACAAAGGTGATATGCAATAAATGCTTCTCCAACCCTCAAATAAAGTCCGTCAGTCCGTCAAAGTACTAAAAAATTGAATGTAATGATGTTTACACATTTTTTTTTCCCATACATCTATTTTATACATTTTTTCTCTGCATCGTTTTTTCTAAATTTATCTACTTCGTTAATATCACATTTAGTTGTTTCATTTATCAATTAATTTTTTTTTGTTTTTTTATAAACTTCAAATTTTGAGATAGCGGGTTATTAAATATGATATTAAGATAAAAGTCTTAATTTCAAACTCTATTTTTGTTTTTTACTTTATATTTGAATTAAATATTTTATGTCTCATTTATTAAGAGGGAGTTTGAATATACACGTATAGAGAAGTATTAAAATATAACTAAATAACTAAATTTTTATAAGTTTAAGTTTTTGAGACAAATGTTAATTTAACAATAACAAAATGCGCATCAAAATGACTTTTTCCTTGGAAAAAAAAAAAGAAAAAAAAGGTGCACAGAGAAAAGTTATGGATTAAATGATTAATTATGGTTGCTGTTAAGAATGGCAGTTCATATTTATGTCCGAAATTCGCTATTGCTAACATTTTATTGTTGTAAATTTTGAAGGTGGAAGATATGGAAGAAATATATGCATATAAAAGCCACTCGAAGACTGAAAGTAGTAGTTTTCTTTTTCTTTTCTTTTTTCTTTGCATTAAAACCCTTCATTTTCTAATCTTGCTGGATATTTTTCTTGGAAACCGTATGAATGAAAGATTAAATAATGTTCACAAATAACATATATAGTACGTACTAGTTAAAAAATTAAAATTGGTCCATGATTGATGACTACACAGTTAGGTAACATGACCACACAGGTAGGTTTACGCGGGATCGTACTCAACATAGAGGTTGACCGTTGATGTGGGAAGCAATTAGGAGTTAGTTAACGTTAAAGTAGTAAAAAATGTGAAAAGAGTTAAACGTTAAATAAAGCATAAGGAATCTGTTAACACAATTTTAAGCAATGAGTTGAATAGAAATGGACGGAAGCAACGTTAACTTTCCTTACGTCGTATAAGCAAATAAATCTGCCGATCGGATCCTTTATCCTTATGTGTCATATATAAGTATCGGAAAATAGATAATGGAGGAAGATGTTTTGTATGCAAACTACATATAAGTTCACTGTCGTTTGTAACAATAAGATTTTTCTTGATCATCTTAGTTTGGAGTAATAGCAGCAGTTTCCTTTAAATTTTTTTTCAATGTAAGAACCAAATTATTTTTTTATTTTCTTATTCAAATAAACTTCACAACAACTAGCTAATTCCCTTATCATTTTTCTTTACCACTTAAATATTTTTTAAATTAAATTTTAGTATTAAAAAAAAAAAAGTGAAATCATTTAAATATTGTTTCAAACAAATACTAGAAGAAAATGAGAGAGGAGAGAATTTTTTTTTTATATTAAAATAATGTTAAAGAACTACTTTTGGTTCCTTAGATTAAGGGTACAACTTTTTATTTTTTTGGTGTTTTCTTAGTTTAAGAAATACTAAAGAAAGCTGTTGCTTGAAGTTTTTTTAACAGTTTTTTCTATATCTAGAAAAGAAAATATGTTTCAGGGAAGCTATTACTATTATACTCTAAAAAAAAAAAAAAAGAAGAAGAAGAGAGATTTCTTTGTATTTGGATTGAGGATTACCATTTTAACTTAAATTACAACTTCTCTAAATTACATCTAACGGTGTTTTATGAAAGATATTTATAATATTACAAGTACATATATAAGAGAAAATGTAGAAGATTTTGGTAGGAGCTAGTATCTATGAAGAATAGTGCAGGCAAATCAAATGGACGTGGACGTGGTCCAGATTTATGTACGTAGAGAGCCATTTTGGGTGGTTAGACGTCCTTAGGTGAAATTCATTCGTTCATCCAAAACCAGACGATTTCTGTGGCGATCCTTTCCCCATGCAACGTGATGCCTTTTTTCCGCTTCTCCATGCGCAGAATGTTCTCTGCCATGAACCTGCGAAATGCAACGAATGGGTAAGTACAACTCACGAAAGGATAGGGCAACGTGAGAGAGAGAGAGAGAGAGAGAGAGAAACCGATGAATGCAATAAGCGAAGCAATCGCATAGATGCATGGCCATGTAATCAAGCTGGATGGGTGTTATATATAAAGCTAGCGGGACTGTTCCAACCTCCAACCATATTTTAATTTTCCAAACTTCTACGAAAAACATATTCATAACAGATAATATAANGCTCGTTTATGGTGCAATATCTTCAATAGATAATCATACTACGCCTTGAAATTAAACCTGAAAGTTGTCTCGTCTCGCAAGCAGTGTACTGTGTCAATGGGGAGTACTATAATGACACCGGGAAAGTTTGTTTGGGTGATTTTTTGTATTGCTTTGGCTGTGAGCTTTGATTGTGGGGAAAGTAGGAAGCTAGATGGGGAGGGTGGGGAAGAGAGGAAGCTCACGTGGATCTATGATGGTCACAACGGGTGGAATGGTGGAGGTGGTGGTGGTGATGGAGGAGGAGGGTCCCAAACCAGGCAGTCTTTTGGTTTTGGCAACGGATTTGGTTTCAACTTTGGTGGCCAGGTTGGTGGCAATGGTGGTGGTGAGGGTAAGGGTGGTGGCAATGGTGGATGGGTTGGAGGTAGTGGTCGATATGGTGGTGGTGGCAGTGGAAGCGGCGGTGGTAGTGGTGGATATGGTGGCGGTGGCAGTGGTAGTGGCAATGGCGGTGGCAGTGGTAGTGGTGGAGGGGTTGGAGGTAGTGGCAAATATGGTGGTGGTGGCGGAGTTGGTGGCAGTGGTGGTGGTGGCGGTGGCAGTGGTGGTGGTAATGGCAATGGCGGGGGTAGTGGCAGTAATAGTGGTGGAGGGGTTGGAGGTAGTGGCAAATATGGTGGCAGTGGTGGTGATAGTGGTGGTGGTGGTGGTAGTGGTAGTGGTGGGGGTATTGGCAGTGGTGGAGGTAGTGGCGGATATGGTGGTAGTGGAGGTGGTAGTGGCAATGGCAGTGGCAATGGTAGTGGTGGGGGTGTTGGCAGTGGAGGAGGAAGTGGCGGTGGCAATGGCAGTGGTAGTGGCAGTGGCAGCGGCAGTGGCAGTGGTAGTGGTGGGGGAATTGGCAGTGGTGGAAGTAGTGGCAGTGGCAGTGGTAGTGGCGGTGGCGGTAGCAATAGCGGTGGCAGTGGCAATGGTAGTGGTGGGGGCGTTGGCAATGGTGGAGGTAGTGGCGGATATGGTGGAAGTGGAGGTGGCAGTGGCAATGGTAGTGGTGGGGGCGTTGGTAGTGGTGGAGGTAGTGGCGGATATGGTGGAAGTGGAGGTGGCAGTGGCAATGGCAGTAGTAGTGGCAGCGGTAGTGGTAGTGGTGGGGGCATAGGAGGTAGTGGCAAATATGGTGGGGCTGGCGGGGTTGGTGGCAGTGGTGGTGGTGGTGGGATTGGAGGTGGTGGGAGCGTCGGTGGTGGTGGTGGGGTTGGAGGAGGAGGAGGAGGAGGATTTGGTGGTGGTGGTGGTGGTGGTGGTGGTGGAGGAGGAGGAGGAGGAGGATTTGGTGGTGGAGGAGGAGGAGGATTTGGTGGCGGTAATAATGGAGGCAATGGTGGTGGATATTGAAGCAGGAAGTTTAATAGCTCTTTCAACCAGGTTGACTTAAAGGAGCCTTGAGTTGTAGTTGAATTTAGCCAATAATGGTGCAAGTCTTTAACCTCTACACATTGCATGCATGAATTTAGCGAGCATGTTAATGTTGCCTACATAATAAAAGTCTTTATTTAATTTAGGGATGTTGTTCTTTGTATTAAACTCAAAGAAGATCCTCATAAATGTACAAGAATTGAAATATAATTAATGAAATAGATGCAGGTTATTTGTCACAACACAAATAACTCAAAAAAGCCAAAGAGTTATACAGTGCATGCCACATCATGCAATAATTAATTTGACTTTAATAAACTACGTTTGCTGCTCTTTGATGGAATTTAACACCATCTTCCCCTCGTTTAGTAATAATCAATTAATCTTTTATGTGAGATGTTGAAGGTAGCAATAAAATGAGTTCACATGAGAAGCCAAATGCCCCATGCAAGTCCTCCCTTGTGACCTTTTTCCCCAATCAATTAGGAAAAAAAAATAAAAAAATAAAAAAATAAAAAAATAAAAAAATAAAAAAATAAAAAAATAAAAAAATAAAAAAAATAAAAAAATAAAAAAATAAAAAAATAAAAAAATAAAAAAATGCCCCATGCAACATCTTTGTTGTTTTTCCCCGCTATGATATTTTACTTCGTATATTTTGGCCCATAACCACACTAAAGGTAGCCGAACTTTATCAAATGAGTGTTTAATTTCATATTGGGCATGTTATGAAAGTAGAATTCTACAGCATGTGGAGGACATTGGCATGACTCACAAACACTTATCCTATAAAGGTCTTGAACTTATCTTTACAGTAACTTATCCTAGAGTAATAGTAGTTTAACAATTGTTATCCATTTGTTAATTGTCCGTTTTGTATATATCTTTATTTTTTCCATTATATTGTTATTTAAGGACGTTCAATTGTCAAAGTTTTAAGTAGAAAATTATCTTCAAACCTTATGTTTGTAAAAGGTCTAAGCTCTTGATCTCAAAACCTAACAATCTATCCAATTATGTGTTTAAGAAATTATTCTAGTAACATGGGCTGCTCTTTGGTTTTGATTTAGAATATACGGCATTAAACTGCCTCCATTTAAGCCTGCCAATCACGAAGAGCTTAGCTTCACATGTCATGCCTCGCATGCAAGCAACGTTGTAGGTGAATGTTTCGTGTGCGATGAACGTTTTCAGAACAAGCTGCCATATATACAAGGTGCATGGCATCCTAATCTAAGATGTAGGACTTCAAGGGCACCCTACTTTGAAATCTACTTCAAAGGTGCCTTTAGATTCAATGTTATCGCTCTAAGCATCAATTTTACTTTTGATTTTTCTTCTTCTTTCGTGCTTACTTTTTTACCTCTTTCATTCTTTTTGGATATGCCAATGCATAGGGTAAACTAAAATATAAAAGAATAGAAACAGCCCTTTAAATTATCCAACTAATTCTTCCTCTGTCAGGACTCACGTGTGAATGGATGAGCATTAGTTAACTTGTAATGTTCGCTAGATATGTGTACAATATTCTAAATGGGAAAAGAGTATAACACAACAAACTAAACATAAAATCTTTTAACTTGGTCAAGAGATGTAGCTTTAAACTGAAAAAAGAAAATAACTTTAAGGATTAGAAGGAGTTAAATAAAATATTTTTATTTTTAGAAATTCCAAATATTTCAATTCCTTTTTGCCATTGTATTGAATCCCAAAAACCACTCCAGAAGACACCCAGCACTTTTTAAATCAAAACTATCTCTCTCTCTCGCCAAAGATCGCAAACCAACTGGACCCATATATTTGACCAACATCCTCATTTTCAAAACCCCACTAACATATTTTATTTATTATTCTCGTACTTGTAAAACTTTTTTTACCATGTACATAAGTATTTTAACAATTCTTACTAAAATGTCCTAACCAAGAATTGAGAATAATTCACTTATAAACTTTATCACAAAGGGGAAATTTCTTATTCTTTAAATCAAGGACTTAAATTTCTTTCTTGACATAGGTGTTCCTACAATGCTATCTGTGATTACCCAACGCATTGAGAATTTTGACCGAAGTAAAGGTCTCCCTTCTAAATGCACCAAAGTGACCTGCACTTAACATCTAAGCTCACAATCCTCTTAAGATTTAGAATCAATATCATAAAAAGTCTCAGCAGTTACAATCATTTCTATCGATAATATTTTTGACGAAATACAACTCTCATGATCTCTTCAGTGTATTACATGTACACATTAACCCAAAATCTCCTACTTCACTTGATCAAGATAAATCATTATAGTTAATGTGTAACAATTTTCGCAAATGAAATGTCAAATTTCATATGCAACTACGAACATGAAAAGGTTTAAGACTACAAGGTTTATGGCATAAGACCTTATGTGTTAATCTAACCACCATTTACATGCACAATATAAAATAATACATTAAGCATGTAAAATGATCATGTAATACCCTAATCCTAATTCTAGTTAAGAGATTAAGTATTTTTGAACCCTATGGTTACTTGGAGTCGAGTTAGAGAGGTTCAGAGAGATTTTTAGGGCTCGAAAAGACCTTTAGGGCCAATTTTTGACCTAGAGGATCGATCCTACACAGGTTAGGATCGATTCTCTCTGTAGAGGATCAATCCTAGCCTTTTGAGAATTGATCCTCAGATCCTAAAACTTAAAGGATTGATTCTCCATTTTTCAAGATCGATCGTATTGCATCTGAATGTGATTTTAGGGTTTTTTGAAGTCATAGTGCGGTTGTAACATCTATATATTCGTTCTTAACCTTCACCAAACATTGTTGCATGAATTTTAAGGTATTAAGACGCTATCAGATTGTAGTGGTGAAGTTAGAACATTGTTTCATCAATTTGAGTTGGTTTTTGAGAGCTTCTAAGCCCCACAAGATTAGTGAAGTAATTGGGTTCACCAATCTTCGTTGTTCGATTTATTGTTCTCCATTGGTTAGTAGGGTTTTGAGTGTGTTCTTGGGTATAGGCTCATGTTTGTTTATTGGTTATGTTATTTAATTTTTTATAGGTCTTAGAAGTTATTGATTAATCATTTGTGTTAGTTTTAGACTGTACAATTTGATTAGGTTGAATAATAAATCATTCTAGTGACCTTATGAGTTGTTATAGGGTTTGGTTAAGTCGTTTTGGGGTTTGAAAATGTTCTAGATGTGTATGTAAGCGTTTCTGCCTGTCCAAGATCGATCATTTTCATACCAGGATTGATCCCAAACAGTTTGAGAGCAATCCTCCTTTGGCAGGATCAATCCTCACAATGCCAGGATTGATCATACCCCCTTCCAGAACTCTAGTTTGTCAATTTTTAAGTCCTAGGTTAGTGTTTTTGGTCTTAGAGAATTGTCTAACATTATGGTTATTGTAGAGAATGATCTTGGATAGTTCAAGGTCAATTTTGAGGACTATTCTCACGACTGAGATGAATGAATCTCACATGGATACTATTATGTGATTGACATGGTTTCAGCATACTATTTTGATATGAATGAGAAAATATGCATGACTTTTATTGCACGACCTTTATTTTATGAACATTTGAACTATCTTATTTGTGCATATGATATAACTGAGATTATGAGATGAACTAAATTTCATGTAAGCATTTTATGTCATGCATGCATTTAAAATACAGTGAAGATAAGTGCATTTAGTTGACATGACCTTGTGTCATGGGTTTCCTTTATAAGGGCAATGCCCTATAATCCAATTTAGTTATGTTTTGTCATTGGATCTAAGAGACCAGTTGGGTGACCAATGCAGCCATGTATGCATGGTTATCATGACCATACGACATTGTCTAGCAGTGTGGGCCACCCCGGGTCAGACCTAATCGGGATGATGTATGATGTCCACTAATTTTTGCACATCGGCACACCAATGTGTATTAGAAGTCATTTCGAGAACACGCAAAACCACTAAGTGGTGGACTTATACTTAATCTTTCTTTTCACTTGTGGAACACTTTGATGTTTTACAGATAGTCAACAACTAGATGGCGGATCCAGTGAGTCGGTATGTACTTGTGGAGGGCATAGTCAGAATTATCTTTGAGATGTTAAGCATAGATTGCGTGCAGAATCTTTAGGATAGAGACGATGATCCGCGCGATGATATGATCGAGATTATTTATTTGACTTACCTAATAAAGACTCATCCTTGAGTTTGATGTTCTTTTGAGACTATATTTATATTCAGAGATTAGTTTTCATATTGAAGTTTGAGATTATTATTTGAGAATTGTAACACTATGGTTTGAGTTATTATTTTTTAGAGATTTAGCTTTTGCTCTAGATAACTTAATTAATGGGTTGAATACAGTTTGCCCTCCAAAACTATGATCACTTTTTCAATTTAGCCATCAAAGTTTAAAAACTGACAATGTACTCCCGCAAAGTTTTAAGATTTTTCAATGTCGCAACTCCGTTACTCTCAGCCATATTCTCATACGGAATTAGGGTTATTTTGGTCTTTTCTACTAATATTTTTAAGAAAAAAAGAAAAAGAAAAAGAAAAAGTGAATTCGGAAAAAAAAAAAAAAAAAAAAAAAGTGCAAGGGAGTGTTTGAGCACCCTCCATTTGTCGTTACCCCCATATGGCTGGAATGGGGGTGGCGAGCCACCCCCATGGCCCATAGGGGTGGCCGAAACCAACCCCAAATGATTTGGGGTTGGTTTCGGCACCCCAAAGATTTTCCTTTTCATTTATTTATTTATTTTTATTTTATTATTATAGACATTTTAGACATTTTCACCCCAAATTCTCTATATGCCGTGCACATGACCCTAATTCCATCAGAGAAGACAGCTGAGAGTAACAAAGTATTGAAAAATTTTGAAACTTTGCGGGGTGCATTGTTAGTTTTTAAACTTTGGGGGCTGAATTGAAAAAGTAGTCATAGTTTGAGGGAAAATTGTATTTACTCTTGATTTATAGAATTGTTTAGCGATGTCATCTTGCTTTAAGTTATGAATCTTCCACTTTGTTTTTGAGTTAGATTTCTTGAGATTTGTTTATTTAATAAATGAGTCTCGGAGGACGCCCCAAGTTAACCATGGTTTGATTAGTGCTTAGCAGAGTGTTAGAGATCATATGACATATGCTTAATTAAATAGATCAAAGAATAATACCTTTATTCATTATAAACTGGAATGTCATTCAAAGATAAAATATTAGGATTTAGGGCTTTATTTTCAACACTCATGTAGTTTTGTGACAATGGAATCTTCTCCTATCCACTTTAAGATTAGTCTCAAGAAAAACAGTGGTTTGGCCAGTAATGGCAATAGCTCGGTTATTCAATTGAAACTCCATGGTCATCTTCTTCCAATAACAATTCACGATCCCGATCGAGTTTTTCAAGCCATTGGATTCCCAACATAATTTCTAACTCATTCAATGGTAAGGTAACAGTCTTCTATTTACCACTCTGACAACAAACTCTTCAATAGGTGTCACTACTAGGCGCAAAGTTTGGGCAATCTTTTGATTCAGAAAATTGTGGGTTGACCCACTATCAATGATAATCGTCAACTCATATTTGCCCACCATTGGTCTCACCCACATTGCCTTTGGCCCGGTGCACCGCGCAATAGCGTAGAGAGAGAGTAACGGTCTCTTATTGTCGAATTTGTGCAACTCATCGCCCAAATCCTTACTATCGACATCATGGTTTTCTCAATAAAAAACGCCAAAGGGCCCTGACATCTATGGCCCAAAGTAAATTTTTCATTACAATTAAAACAAAGTGCATTCTTCCTTCTTTCCTGCATCTCTTCCCAAGACAGCTTATTGGCCGGCCTTGTTGGAGCTACTCATGACCAGCTTGTGGGAGTGGAATGGGTTGTGTTGGACAGTGTTGGACGTGGGGTTGGCCTATCATACCTTTGATTTCTTTGATTCTTCCTTTGCATGGTCATCGTATCATCCGAAAATTCAATACAGTTCAATGGCATCATGTAGAGTCCTTGGCTTAAACATTCGAACTCTCGCTACAATTTCGTCTTTCAATCCTCAAAGGAAAGTACGTTGATATTCTCTCAACATTTTGTGTCAATAGATTCTTAACGCTTCATCATAAACCTCTATTTCGATGGGCTCCTTCTCAAACCCTTCACATGTGATCGCAAGTTGCCCAATCCAACCAAACCGTGGGATCATCCCCAAATATTCGACTTGGCTGTGCGCGGCATATTTGGATGGTTCTCTCCACCCGTCACCTTGGGCCCACTCGAGTTTCCAGAGTTCTCCCTTGATGAATGAGATGTTGACCCAATTCAGAGATTAATTTCCTAAGCTTGCTTTAAGATGACTGTGAATCTGAATGATTTTTTTGTGACTCTATAGCCATCTTTTTCATTCCTTCTTTTAGCTCCATTTAGCTCTAGAATATCAACTTTCATCCTCACAAAAGTATTTTTGCTTGTAGCCATTCATACTACGTTGATGGGAGCCCACAATGACGAACATAAATATGCTAGAAATTTTAGCTCATTGCGGCTACGAGAGACCACAAAATTCCAATTGGAACTGGAGATAAACCACAAACAAATCCTAATAATACTCAATGCATCGTTCCTTACACTTGTCTCTTATTTATACTATCCCGTGACTACTAACGCAATACCAAAAATAAATACTAACTCAACTCGTAAAAGAACTACTGCTACACCAGACAACTAAAGATAATGTAAAGAAGACATATAAACTAAAGACTTAAAAGGATAAAAAGGTTGGTTGTTGACGTGACTTCTTGACATCCAATTACTCTTCCTCTACTAGGACTCCTTTGTGAATTGCGAAAAAGAAGGAAGAGAGAGGGATTAGTTTTTGAGGGATTAAAAGATTTGGGTTAATTTTAACGGCTGAGATTTACATGCATACATTTACAAATTCATCATTTTCTTCATCTTATTATTTAACAATTGTTTTCACAAAAAAAAAAAAAAAAAAGTTTACAGTAATCAAAAATATATTCTATGTGAATTGTAAATATGCACGTTTGGTAAGTAAAATAATTATTTTGTGTGGAAAAATAATAATAAGTATCCATGTGAGTTTTTACTTATAGTTATCGTAAGAATCTTTCAAAAGGTTCTATTGAGGTTCCAAATAGGGGTGGCAAAACGGGTTGGCGAGTCGGGTTCGGGTCAACCCGCTTGACCCGCCAACCTGTTTAGATAAACACGAACACGACCCGTTTATTAAACGGGTCGTGTCGTGTCAACCCGCTTAATAAACGGGTTTAACACGGCACGACCCGTCGACCCGTTTAGTTGACGGGTCGTGCCTTTCGGGTCGGTTTACCCGACCCACAAACCAGCCACACCCCACACGAGTTACACGACTCACACGACACACCCACACTGCCAAAGTGCCAAACAGACGGACAACACCCCACACACCAGTCACACGACACACCCACAACTCCCACAGAGATTCAGAGAGATCAGGCTGAAAGAGAGAGACATCGACCGCCGGGGATACAGCCGGAGACGCGCGAGACGGAGGGAGATCGAGCAGCATGGAGGATCGGGACTCAAGAGATCATGGAAGCCGAGACCCGAGAATGGCATGGAGGATCGGAGCCGGAGGTGCCGCTGGAGCCGGAGGTGCCGCTAGAGCCTGGACCGGTAGGGGTTCCGCCGATAGGTGCGAGGGGTTGGAGGCCTTGGGGAGTCGGGGACGATTCCGAGAGAGAGGGAGAGGGGGACACCGCCGGCGCCGGGGAAGATCGACGTTGACTGAGAGAAAGAGAGGGAGATTGAGAGAATGAGAGAGCTGAGAGGGCCCAGTTGGGGGGGGGTGCGGGTTAAGGTAGATTTTTTTTTGGCTTTTAGGTTTTTAGTTGTTTTAGTTTTAGGCTAAGTGGCTAATAACTGAGAAAGAAACGGGTTACGGCCCGGGTCAGTTGAAAAAAAAAATAAAAAATAAAAAAAGGGGTCAGACGGGTAACCCGCGGGTTGACCCGTCTGACCCGTTAACTAAACGGGTCATAAACGGGTTGACCCGTTAACCCGGTAACCCCAAACCCAAACCCGCTATTTTCGTGTCGTGTTCGTGTCGGTTCGCGGGTCGTGTCAAAAATTGCCACCCCTAATTCCAAAACCTCGAAATTAGAAAGAAAAAAAAATACCTACTGTTACTTCTAACATCATACTAAAACAAATCATAAGTCTTAATACGCTCAAAATAGACTCATTGCCTGACATTCAAACATTCGGACAAGACCACAAATCTTAGGACGAACACTAAGTGCTGGGCAAAAACTCATTAACATAATGCAAAATGTTAATTAAATATATAAGAACAAATACACATATTCCCCTTAAACTAACACCCAATTTGCAATGTCTACTCCCCCTCCCCCCCCCTTCAAAAAAAAAAAACAAAACAAAACAAAAAAAATGGTGGAAGAGTGGCCACTCCATAACCAGTTGGGAGTAGTTCGGCCACCCATTCGGCCATATTTAAAAATAAAAAATAAAAATTTAGTTTTTAGTTTTTTTTGTTAATATTTATTAAGGTTATTTTTGTTATTTTGGATATATTACAATTTTTTAATAATTTGGGAGGAACATTGATACAATCTTTATTTTGGGCCTATTTACATGATTATGATGAGTTGAATAGAAACGGACGGAAGCCCTTTCACTTTCCTTAGGTATAAGCTAGTATCTGAAAAAGAAATAATGGAAGAAGATGTTTTGTATGGAAACAACATATAACTTCACTGTCGTTTTTAAGAATAAGATTTTTCTTTGATCATCTTGGCTTAGAAAACAAATTAATCAAAAAAACAAAAAAGGGAGCTAGAGATTTCTTTGTATTGGGATTGCGGATTACCAATTTAACTTGAATTAGAAGTTCTCTAAATTACATCTAACGGGATTTATGAAACATATTTATAATATTACAAGCACATAAGAAAAAATGTAGAAGAACTTTTGAACCAATAAAATCGAGCGAGTGTTGAGAAATTGTTTTTGAAGTTGCAAATTCATAAAGCTTATGAAAAACACGTCCTGGTGCCATCTAATTAACGTGACATCAGCTAATTTGGATGGGAATGCACGACCTCGAATTTGATAAATTATGTTTAATTTGGATGGGCATGTATTATATGTATATACGTGACAAAGAATTGGAAACATGAGTGGTGCGGCTGGCTAAGTACAACCACCCCGTTTCCATCGATCTACCACGTCAAGGTCGAACTAAGTCATTCATATTACCAAATGGGGTTCCCTTGTGAATTGTGATAAATATTGTTGAGCAACAATTGGCAAACTCACGTACGTAGAAGATTTTGGTAGGAGTATCTATGAAGAATAGTGCAGGCAAATCAAACGGACGTGGAGAGAGCCATTTTGGGTGGTTCCACGCCCTGAGGTGAAATTAATTCGTTTAAAAAATCTAATCCACAAGCAGACGATTTCTGTGGCGATCCTTTCCCCATGCAACATGATGCCTTTTTTCCGCTTCTCCATGCGCAGAATGTTCTCTGCCGTGCACCTGCGAAATGCAACGAATCCCCATGCAACATGATGCCTTTTTTCCGCTTCTCCATGCGCAGAATGTTCTCTGCCGTGCACCTGCGAAATGCAACGAATGGACAAGTACAACTCACGAAAGGATAGGGCAACGTGAGAGAGAGAGAGAGAGAAACCGATGAATGCAATAAGCGAAGTAATCGCGTAGATGCATGGCCATGTAATCAAGCTGGATGGGTGTTATATATAAAGCTAGCGGGACTGTTCCAACCTCCAACCATATTTTAATTTTCCAAACTTCTACGAAAAACATATTCATAAC
>FXXK01001160.1:195201-209576 GCA_900184695.1 Betula pendula | reverse complement strand
TCTGTCTATTATTTGAATTTCCAAACCTCCCAGATTTCTCTTGTGTGTTACTGAATTGATTAATTTCCTCCCTCTAAAAGCAAGGTACAGACAAATTTCTTATTATGAAATTTTTTGAATTTACAATGGTTGATAATATTTCTGTGATGGACCAAGTCCATGAATTGCAAGTTTTGGTTAACAAACTTCGGGACCTAAAGGTTGAAGTTTCAGAACCTCTGCAAGTTGGGGCTATAATTTCTAAACTTCCTCCAAGTTGGAATGATTATAGAAAGAAACTTATACACACAACAGAAGATTTCACTATAGAGCAAATTCAAAAACATTTACGAATTGAAGAGGAAACTCGAATTCGTGATAAAAATCTATTTTCCCCAAGTAGCTCTAAAGTGAACTTTGTTGGTGAAAAAAATAAGTTTCAAAATAATCAAGGAGGAAATAAGAGAAAGTTTAATGATTTCAAGAACAACTCCAGCAATGGTAACAATTACAAGAAAAATAAAACTTGTTACAATTGCGGAAAGAAGGGACATCTTAAGCGTGAATGCAGATTCAAGAAGAAGCAAAAGAAGGAGGACACACAAATTCCCAATAGTGCAAATCTAACTGAAAAGGAGACTTCAGAGATTGTAGCCATGATCTCTCAAATGCACATAAGCATGGTTACAGAATTACATATGGCTGTATCAACTAAGTCTTCTGATTGGTGGTATGATTCGGGCGCTACTGTTCATATTTGCAATGAGAAGTCTCAATTCAAAAATTATGAAGATGCAACGAATGGACAAGAAGTGCAAATGGGAAATCACAACACAGCAAAAGTTATGGGGAAAGGAACTGTTGAACTTCAGTTTACATCTGGAAAGAAACTTATCCTTCTCAACGTCCTTCATGTTCCAGAAATTAGAAAAAATCTTGTATCTGCAAATCTTATTTGTAAGAAAGGTGTCAAGACTGTAATTGAGTCTGATAACCTGATTATGTCCAAGGGAGGAGTGTTTATTGGAAAAGGGTACTCTTGTGATGGCATGTATAAGTTAAGTATTAATAAAATAAACTATGGTTCTGCTTATATTGTTGAGTCTTCAATTTTGTGGCATAATCGCTTAGCACATTTAAATTTTAGATCTTTGAAATTTATGTCTAAGCATGGTTTGATTTCATATAATCCTGATCATAGTGCTAAATGTGAAATTTGCATTCAAGCAAAAATGACAAAGAAACATTTTCCCAAAACAAACAGAAATTCACATTTATTAGAACTTGTACATTCTGATATTTGTGAACTTAATGGTGTTTTAACTAGAGGAGGCAACAGATACTTCATTACTTTCATTGATGATTTTTCAAGATATACATATGTATATTTAATGAAAAGTAAAGATGAGGCATTTAGCATGTTTAAATGTTATAAGTCTGTTGTTGAAAATCAAAGGGAAAAGAAAATTAAGATACTTCGCAGTGATAGAGGTGGTGAATACTTTCCAACTGAATTTTCTTTATATTGCGAAGAAAATGGCATTATACATCAAACTAGTGCTCCTTATACCCCACAACAAAATGGTTTGGCAGAAAGAAAAAATAGGACATTAGTTGACATGGTAAATGCTATGATTTTGAATGCAAAATTAAATTTTAATTTGTGGGGAGAGGCATTGCTTACAGCATGTCATTTGCATAACAGAATTCCTTCGAAAAATTTTAAAGTTTCACCATATGAATTAAAAACTTGGCAGAATTGTTATAAATATTTATAGATTGTAATATTAAATGATGTGGTTAATTGGCTCAATGGTGAGAGTAGGGCTGGGTATCGGTTAATTCGATGTCGGTAGAGCCTATTTCGACTACCGAACCGAAATTTTCGGTTAATTCGGTTAAGCGGTTAAACGGTTAAGCAGTTAATTATCGGTCGGTTAAGCAGTTAAGCGGTTAATTATCGGTTAAGACCGTGCTGAGAGAGAGAAAGACTATGACTCTGTGAGAGACTCTGAAACTGAAAGAAAGAGAGAGAGAGACCGTGATCCGTGACTGTGAGAGACTGAGAGATAAAGTTTGCAGTCTTTGGACCTGTTGGTGCATGTTAGATGGCTTGGACCTACTAGCGCATGCTAGAGTTGGACTTGCTGGTGCAACGCGAACAAAAGATGAGATTGAAAGTCTGAGACAATGGGTGAGTGGGTGTAACCGTGTAGGGGTTAGGGTTACAAAATGTGAAAAAAAACTAAAAAAAGTAAAAAAGGTGGCGTTTTGATTAAAAAAAAATTATAACCTTTCAAAACGATGTCGTTTTGGTTATATATATATATATATATATATATATATATATATATGTGTGTGTGTGTGTGTGTGTGTGTGGTTCGGTTATCGGTTAATGATAAAATAAAATTTATACCGATTAACCGATTTAACCGAATTTCGGTATAGATTTTTATACCGACTACCGAACCGATAACAGTCGGTTACGGTTCGGTGGCGGTCGGCAAGCGGTCGCCAGACGGTCGGTAGGCGGTTAACGGTTAATTTGCCCACTCCTAGGTGAGAGAGGCATATCTGAGTTCAAAGTAAGGGGTTCGAAACCCTCATTGAAGCATTGCCCATTTTTTAGGTCTTTAAGCCTTGGGCTTGGCGTGTGCGGGCTTGGAGATGCTTAGCACACGGCCCATGGGCAGTCAGACAGTTAATAAAAATTAACTGCCTGGGCCATCTATGGGGAGTCGAACCAGTGCGTTCGACCTTGAGATCACGCGTCCAAACCATCAGGCCAACTGCAAACGTGATGCTTCATTTGACAACCGATTATATTAATGCTTAACCGTTTGCAACTGAAAAAAATGAAAAGTTATAACTTTTCATAAGTGCCTCTTGAAAATCTATAAATAGGAGTTTTGTCATACGATTTTGACAACTTATTTTTTCCTTAGTCTCTCTAGTCAAATACACAGTTTTGTAGAAAAACTCTGAAGAATAAACTTCAGAATTGTTGTCTGCAGTTGGTGACTTTGTTGTATCCTGGAGGTGAATTGCTTGTAACCCGGCAACAAACTCTTTCGAGTGGGGGCAATTATCACCTTAAAGATAATGTTCCTACATGCCTCAAAGTCGCATTGATTTTTCTGATTCTTGTTTCTGCTCAATTTTTCCTAACAAGTTTCTCAGCCGTGCACCTGTGAAATGCAACGAATGGACAAGTACAACTCACGAAAGGATAGGACAACGTGAGAGAGAGAGAGAGAGAGAGAGAAGAGAGAGAGAGAGAAACCGATGAATGCAATAAGCGAAGCAATCGCGTAGATGCATGGCCATGTAATCAAGCTGGATGGGTGTTATATATAAAGCTAGCGGGACTGTTCCAACCTCCAACCATATTTTAATTTTCCAAACTTCTACGAAAAACATATTCATAACAATAATATAAACTCATTTATGGTGCAATATCTTCAATAGATAATCATACTACGCCTTGAAATTAAACTTGAAAGTTGTCTCATCTCGCAAGCAGTGTACTGTGTCAGTGGGGAGTACTGTAATGACGCCAGGGAAGTTTGTTTGGGTGATTTTTTGTATTGCTTTGGTTGTGAGCTTTGATTGTGGGGAAAGTAGGAAGCTAGATGGGGAGGGTGGGGAAGAGCGGAAGCTCACGTGGATCTATGATGGTAACCACGGGTGGATTGGTGGTCATGGTGGTGGTGATGAAGGAGGAGGGTCCAAAACTGGGCAGTCTTTAGGTTTCGGCAACGGATTTGGTTTCAACTTTGGTGGTCAGGTTGGTGGCAGTGGTGGTGGTGAGGGTAAGGGTGGTGGCAATGGTGGAGGTGTTGGAGGTAGTGGTGGATATGGTGACGGTGGCAGTGGTAGTGGCAGTTGTTGGCGTGAGCTGTCTAATTAGAGAATTAGAGAAATCTGCTTTAATTGTAAATCCCATACTTCAAGGAAAATCTGCTTTAATTGTAAATCCCATACTTCAAGGGCCATCCTGATCTTTAGCCACAAAATGTGTATAGGCTAGAATAGGTTCCAAAAATTCCTCTGGCGTTGTATCTATATACGATTGTATTCCATTCTAAATGAAACAGGACAGAAAAATACTTTCAGTTTTGACATGGTATCAGAGCATGTCCTTAGGACCTCTGCTCAAACCACCGTGTGACCAGAAAAAAACCCAGACCCGATAGACTCCATGGCAGAATCCGGAGACCTAACACAACCTCTCGTTTCCCAGACCAACTCCATCCTTAACGATCTGACGACAAAAATGACGCAGGTCTTGAATAGAGCCCAGACCTCCCCTCAACCTCTGCTTGCTGATTCTTCAACTACTCCGATCGGCATCAAGTTGGATGGATCCAACTATGCCTTATGGTCCCAGGTTGTCGAGATGTATATCTCCGGCAAAGACAAGTTGGGATATATCAATGGAGACTCCCCTCAGCCTCCAGAAACTGATCCTTCATTCAGGAGATGGTGAACCGAAAACGCCATTGTCAAGGGATGGTTGATCAATTCGATGAACCCTTCCTTGATTGCCAATTTTATCCGCTTCCCAACTGCAAAACAGGTTTGGGATTCTGCTGCTACAACCTATTTTGATGGGACAGATACGTCTCAAGTCTATGATCTCCGGCGTCGTGTTACTCGTATGAAGCAGGCGGGTGGATCCATTGAAAAATATTACAACGATCTTCAAGGGTTGGGCGAGAAATCGATTTTCGTCGTCCTAACCCGATGGAGTGTGCTGGTGACATACAGAAATACAACTCGATTCTACAGGAAGATCGGGTTTATACTTTCCTTGATGGACTAGATGACAGATTGGATAAAACTCGGAGTGATGTGCTCCAAATGAAACCATTCCCTACGGTGGAACAAGCCTACGCTTTTGTCCGTAGGGAAGATATTAGGCAGACAGTGATGAGCTCGGGTGCAGATGCTACTCCAGGAGCAGTTATGGCTTCCAAAGGGATCAAGGGCAGTCACCACCAAATGCCACCACAACTAGGGGCACTTTCTCTGAGCAGCGGAAAATCCAACTTCTCATCCAAAACCAAACCACCATCTGATGGCATGAAGTGTACTCATTGTGGCAACTCCAAACACACCTGTGACACCTGCTTCAAGCTACATGGGTATCCAGATTGGTGGAATGACCTTCAAGCACGAAAAAAGCGTGAAACCTCTGCTACTGATGACCACATTGGGAGAGCTGCTGTGGTTACCTGTGATCCTTCGTTATCCCTCATCCCTCAAGTAGAATCTTCACATGATCCAGGTACTTCTAGTAAGGTATTTCATATCTCTACTCACAATGATGATGATGACTGGATTCTTGACTCTGGAGCTACAGACCACATGACGTTTGATTCAAAGGATTTCTCTAGTACAACTCAGCCGAGACGGAGCTGTGTTGCAAATGCCAATGGGGTCACTTATCCGGTTACAGGGGCTGGAACAGTGACGTTATCTCCTTCCCTTTCATTATCTAATACATTACTTGTACCCTCTCTTTCAAATAGACTGTTATCTATAAGTCAAGTTACTACAGATCTTAATTGTGTGTATTGATGTATTCTACTTTTTGCCTCCTTCAGGATATTCTCACCAAGGAGATAATTGGGCGTGGTACTAAGAGGGGGGGATTATACTACGTGGATGACTTCAGTTCGGGAAGAGCAAATCACATGCACCACACAATTGGTAACAAGGAAAGACAGATTTGGTTATGGCACCATCGACTTGGGCATCCATCATTTGGGTATTTGAAGCACTTACTGCCTGGTTTATTTTCCAATGTAACACACTTAGATTTTAAATGTGATACTTGTATCCTAGCCAAAAGTCATCGGGCTTCTTATCCCCTGAGTATGAATAAAAGTATGATTCCTTTTGAGTTAATCCATTCTGATGTATGGGGACCTTCCCCAGTCACTACGTCTTCTAGTCATCGTTGGTTTGTAATTTTTGTTGATGATTGCACACGAATGACATGGCTTTACCTCCTAAAACACAAAGATGAAGTATTTACTATCTTTCAATCATTTCATACCATGGTTCAGACACAATTTTCTGCAAAAATTAAGATCCTTCGTTCGGACAACGGAGGGGAATATGTTAATCAACAATTCCAGACATACTTCACCAGTCATGGCATTCTCCATGAAACCTCATGTTCACAAACCCCACAACAGAATGGTACTGCTGAAAGGAAGAATAGGCATATATTAGAAACTGCCCGGGCTCTATTGATCAATGCACATGTGCCGAATAAATACTGGAGTGATGCTGTTGCCACAGCCGTACATCTGCTGAACCGTATGCCCACAAAAGTCTTACAGTTTCAGACCCCATTAAAGGTGCTTTCTGATCATGTCTCATTACCTACTGTTTTGATGATTCCTCCCCGAATTTTTGGTTGTGTTGCTTTTGTTCACCTCCATAAGAATCAACGAACTAAGTTAGATCCATGTGATGTTCGATGTTTATTTTTGGGGTATGGGGTACACAAAAAGGGATATAGATGCTACGATCCCATTGCTAAAAGAACCTACATTACCATGGATGTCACCTTCCTAGAGTCCGAAATTTTTTTTCCATCACCGGTATCCAATTCCCCTCTTCAGGGGGAGATCTATGGTGAAGAACGGAATTGGTCTGATGTTGAAGTGCTGGATGTTGGTGACAATCTAGCACATCCGAATGATGACAACAACATGGTTGCACCTGTATCGGTCTGATGTTGAAGTGCTGGATGTTGGTGACAATCTAGCACATCCGAATGATGACAACGACATGGTTGAACCTGTACCTAGAACTGAAGCTGAAACTGTACCTGAACCTCTAAGAACTGAAGCTGAACCAATACCTGAATCATCGGAAGATGCAAAATCTGATGAATCCCTTCATTCTTTAGTACCCGACGATCCTCCTGCTGAGAATATCCTTGAGGTAAGCTCTCTTACCACACCTTTACAAACTAATGCTATAGATACATCTGCGGGTTATGTTCTACCTTTCAGACACAATCGAGGCAAGCCACCAAATCGATACTCCCCTGACATAGAAGAACGGCGATCCAAGTATTCAATAGCAAATTATATGTCTACTCAAAGATTATCTGAACCTCTCAAGGCTTTTGCACATATACTCTCATCATGTCAGATTCCGAGTAATGTTGAAGAAGCTTTATCAGATCCGAAATGGACTCAAGCTATAAAAGAAGAATTGGAGGCGTTGCAGAAAAATAACACATGGATTTTAAATGTGTTGCCTGAAGGAAGGAAGACAGTGGGATGCAAGTGGATTTTCTCCATTAAATATAAAGCAAATGGGTCTATTGAGCGATACAAGGCGAGGTTGGTAGCAAAGGGTTATACACAGAAATATGGTATAGATTATCAGGAAACTTTCTCACCTANCGAGCATTGTATGGACTAAAGCAATCACCTCGAGCATGGTTTGGCAGGTTTAGTTCGGCAATGAGGAAATATGGGTTTCAACAAAGCAATTCTGATCATACTCTCTTCCTAAAACATCGAGCAGGAAAAATAATAGCCCTCATAGTCTATGTAGACGACATGATCATTACAGGAGATGATGTAGAAGAAATATCCAAGCTTCAAGAACAATTGTCAACTGAGTTTGAGATGAAGAACTTGGGAGGGCTTAAGTATTTTTTGGGCATTGAAGTGGCACAGTCTAGACAAGGCATATTTCTTTCCCAAAGGAAATATATACTAGACTTGCTGGCAAAGGTAGGATTACTAGAGTGTAAGCCTGCTAATATTCCAATTGTCCAAAATCATAAACTTGGAGAATATGTCGACCAGGTACCAGCGGACAAACAGAGGTATCAACGGTTAGTGGGTAAACTCATCTATTTATCTCATACTCGGCCAGATATATCTTATGCTGTGAGTGTAGTGAGTCAGTTCATGCACTGCCCGAGTGAAGACCATATGGATGCCGTAATGCGGATCCTTCGTTACTTGAAGTCCTCTCCTGGGAAAGGGCTTATGTTCTCAAAGAATGGTCATTTGAATGTTGCTGGCTACACAGATGCGGACTGGGCAGGGAACATCACGGACAGGAAATCTACTGCTGGGTACTTTACTTTTGTGGGAGGCAACCTGGTTACATGGAGGAGCAAGAAACAGAAGGTAGTTGCCTTGTCTAGTGCTGAAGCTGAATTTCGGGGAATGGTCAAGGGAATATGTGAGCTCCTTTGGCTGAAAAAGCTGCTAGCTGAGATCGGTGTTGCTCCCAAGTCTGAAATGAACTTGTTCTGTGATAGCAAGGCGGCCATTGCTATCTCCCACAATCCGGTCCAACATGATCGCACTAAGCATGTTGAGGTGGATCGGAACTTCATCAAACAAAACCTTGAAGAAAAGATTATTCAGCTTCCATTTGTTAAATCAGAAGACCAGTTGGCTGATATACTCACAAAAGCAGTGTCTGCAAGGAACTTCTACAACTCACTTGACAAGTTGGGCATAAGAGATATCTATGCACCAACTTGAGGGGGAGTGTTGGCGTGAGCTGTCTAATTAGAGAATTAGAGAAATCTGCTTTAATTGTAAATCCCATACTTCAAGGAAAATCTGCTTTAATTGTAAATCTCATACTTCAAGGGCCATCCTGATCTTTAGCCACAAAATGTGTATAGGCTAGAATAGGTTCCAAAAATTCCTCTGGCGTTGTATCTATATACGATTGTATTCCATTCTAAATGAAACAGGACAGAAAAATACTTTCAGTTTTGACAGCAGTGGCGGTGGTGGTGATAGTGGCGGTGGCAGTGGTAGTGGTAATGGTGGAGGGGTTGGAGGTAGTGGCAAATATGGTGGTGGTGGCAGTGGCGGGGTTGGTGGTAGGATTGGAGGTGGTGGGGGAGTTGGTGGTGGTGGGGTTGGAGGTAGTAGCGGATATGGTGGTGCATGGGGAGGAGGCAGTGGCATTGTTGGTGGCAATGGTGGTGGTGGTGGCGGTGGTGGTGGAGAGGTTGGAGGTAGTGGCGGATATAGTGGTGGTGATGATCAAAAGCATCACAAGGAAAAAGAGAAAAAACAAGATAATGGTGGTGGTGGAATTGGAGGAGGTGGTGTTGGGGGAGGGATTGGTGGTGGAGGTAGTAGTGGTGGAGCGATTGGAGGTAGTGGCGGGGTTGGTGGTAGCAGTGGTGGGGGGACTGGAGGTAGTGGCGGATATGGTGGTGGTGTTGGGGGAGGTAGCGGAGGAAGAATAGGTAGTGAAGGTGGCATAGGTGGTGCAGGTGGCAGTAGTGGTGCAGGTGGGGGGATGGGAGGAGCTATTGGCAAAGGATTTGATGTTGGTGCTGGAAGTGGCTTTGGGGAAGGAATATACAAAGAAATTGGTGGTGGTGGAGGAGGAGGAAGAGGAGGAGGAGGAGGAGGATTTGGTGGTGGTAGTGGTGGAGGATTTGGTGGTGGTGGTGGTGGTGGAGGAGGAGGAGGAGGAGGATTTGGTGGCAGTAATAATGGAGGCAATGGTGGTGGATATTAAAGCAGGAAGTTTAATAGCTCTTTCAACCAGGTTGACTTAAAGGAACCTTGAGTTGTAGTTGAATTTAGCCAATAATGGTGCAAGTCTTTCACCTCTACACATACATGCATGAATTTAGCGATCATGTTAATATTGCCTACAAAATAAATGTCTTTATTTAATTTAGGGATGTTGTTCTTTGTATTAAACTCAAAGAAGATCCTCATTAATGTACAAGAATTGAAAAATAATTAATGAAATAGATGAAGGTTATCTGAGACACGAACGAATTCACACGTCCTCTCTTCTCGTGAAGCTAATTGGTCATTATATACATACAGTCATACTAATCAGCTAATGGCGCGCCACGCATGGGCGCAGAGAACTTGAAATTTAAGGAGTTATACGTTGCCACATCATGCAAGAATGTAATTTGCTGCTCTTTGATGGAATTTCACACCATCTTCCCCTCATTTTAGTGATAATCAATTAATCTTCTATTTGAGAGGCCGAATGTAGCAATAAAATGACCTCACATGAGAAGCCAAATGCTTCATCCAACATCTTTATTGTTTTTAACAACTCTAGTCTGTTATTTCGTTTATATATGTTGGCCCAGAACTTCGTTGTTCAATCTAATAGATGAATACCAAAATGAAATTGAGCATCCTTTTTGTTGGACTGTCAAATAAGAAATCGAGAAATGCTAGTATTACCAAATCTTTTACCAAGAAATAAATATCAAAATAAATAAGCTCTATATCATTTCGGTACACATTCTTGATAAAAAATTTGATAGTCCTAGAATTTCTCGTAGTGATTAATGTGGTGGAAATGTAAAGCTTTTCTTGGGTAAATGAAAATGTACTAATTAATGGATAAAAATTTCCTCCAACCTAGGTAGGAGGAAATTTCCTCCAATACCCCTAAAAAAAATAACAAAAATTATGAAAAAAAATATATATATATGAAAAAAATATCTTTCAACCCACTTATAAAAATACATGAAAAAACAAAGTTTTTTAAAAAAAAAAATCATATATACATAATGTTACGAAAAAGAAAAAACAAAGCAAAAAAAAATAATTTTTTCGCTTTGTTTTAAGTGGGTTGAAATTCACTGATATATATGATATATTTTTTTTTTTTTGCTCTGTTTTTCTTGTATTCGTAAGTGAATTGAAAGATTTTTTTTTCAATTTGTTTGTCATTTTTTTTTAGGAGTTTGGAGGGAAATTTCCTCCAACTTCTGTCCCTAATTAATATGGTATTCTAGAAAAGTAAAGAAGTACACTAGAGTGGACCAAGTCTTTGAGGTATATATTCGAAATTGAGTGAGCGTGAATTTTGGCTAAAATGGACCGATCGAGTATCTGGAGAATTTGAAATTTGGCTGTTACATATGAGTGTCATATGGAGGTGTTTAAATATATACGTCTACATAATTTTATATACCCTTTACGCTAAAGTGCTTCTTAGGCATTAGGATTTGGGTCCAAACTCATGATCAGTTCCTTTATATCGATGTTTAATGATCTTGTCTGCATTTATTTTACTACAGCTAGTGTTAGAAATTTGGTTGTTCAACTGGCCAAGCACTTGTATGGAGCTTCTCATAACGTTGTTGCTACAAGCCTACAATTAGAGCAGAGTTTTCAATAAATAACATAAAGAAAAAGAAAAGAAAAATATAACATATATACAGTTCTATTATGAAGGAGGATAATCAAGAGCCTTACCAAAATGAAAAGGAGAAAGAGAGTTGATTGGGGGGGGGGGGGGGGGGGGGAAGAGGGAGACAACGGGAAAGGGGAGGTGGATAATTGGGACAAAATTAATTTCTTAAAAGTTTCTAAAATAATAAAAATATGGTCTCAAAGTAATAAGCAGGCCAATATAATAAAATTGAAAAAAATTTACTTACCATCTATGATCTTTTATTATTTTTATAATCATATCCTTAAATTTTAAATAATGTTAATTTAGGGTCAACATCTTTCTGAAATTTGCAATGTCGATTATTCCAACAAAATTGAGCATTAAATCAAACAAATGAAGCTAAAATACCTAAATTGCCCCCCTTAAAAAAAAAAGAAAAAAAGAAAACAATTTCTGTTTTCTGTCAAGTTTGACCCCCCACTTGACCCAAGCCGTGGGTCGGTCAAGTGGTGGGTCACAAGGTGATCCATCATTTAAAAAAAAAAAAATTAATCACTGAATTAAATTATTTTTGTAATTTTATAAATTTTACAGGATAAGAGTGACATTTCATTGATCAACAGTTTGATATAATGCTAAATTTTGACATGAGTGTTGACATGACAAACTTTTGAAATATGGTAACCATAAATTGACATTTTTTAAAATTTAAGGGTATAATTATAAAAGTGATAAAAGATCAATAATGATTAATGAAGTTTTCTCAATAAAATATGATCTAAGAGCAATAAGCATTATGCTTGCCAACAATTTTGCTTCATAAAGTTCGGTTTTATTGTCCTTATGAACTCTTGTCCGCTATGCAACATAATATGCTTAGTTTCAAGGGTGCTCATTCACTATCTAGGAAATCTCATTCAAGTATCAAACCAATAACGAAAACACTATTAGAATTAGTAAATTCATATTATCATAGCAAAATTGTTTAACATAAGGTAAATTGTTAATTAAATATATAGGAAAAAAATACACATACTTCTCCTTAAACTAACACCCAATTTGTAATGTCTCTCTCTCTCTCCCCCTTCCCGAACAAAGAACTAAAAATTTAAAAACAAACAAACAAGAAAAAATGGTGGAAGAGTGGCCACCCCCTAGTCATTTGCAGTGGTTCGGCCACCATCTTCGGCCATTTCTGGGTTGGCCAAGCCGGAGATATGGCCAAGGGGGTAGTTCGGTCACCCTCTTTTAACCTTTATTCTTTTTTTTTTAAAAAAAATAGTTTTTAGTTTTTTTTTAATATAATTATTAAGGGTATTTTTATCATTTGGGATACATACAAATTTTTGTTAGTTTGTGGGAAACATTGATGGAATCTTTAGTTTTTTTTTTTTTTTGGTGAGTGGGAGACATTAGTTTGAAGGGATATGTATACTTTTTTTAAAATATATAATTTAATTCACTTCTTCTAATCAGTTTAGCTTTAAGGATAAGTGGTGAGTTAATATGCTATCATAGTACAATTCCTGAATTTGAATCTTAACTCAAATTTTAATTAACATAATCCACTTATCCCATTTTAAGTGATGATTTTACAAACATGACCACGCATATAGGTTTAAGCGGGATTGTACTCATTGATAGAGGTTGATGGGAAGCGCTATTTACGTGGCAATGATGAGTTGAATAGAAACGGACGGAAGCATGTTCACTTTCCTTAGGTATAAGCTAATAAATCTACTGATCAGATCTTAAAGCATTAACATTAAGCACCCTAAATCCCACTTCCAGTTAAATTTCAACTAATTTACAAGAAAAACACACTCATAAAATTTCCTACTCCCCTCTCTACTTCTAGTTTTGTCAAAAACCTCCTCACATGTGAAGAGCGAAACTTCACTCCCTACCTACTTTTTTATATTATTTTCTCTCACTCTCTCTCCACTCCTCTGCTCTCTCTCTCTCTCTCTCTCTCTCTCTCTCTCTCTCTCTCTCTCTCTCTCTCTCTCTTTGTTCTTACAACCTAATGGGTATTTGTGGTGTGTTGCTGGAGAGAAGAGGGTGGCGCAGCTGGTTTATGTAACCTTGCACACAGCCGAAAATGAGTATAACTATTTTAACACTTTGGGTTTTTGTTGGGGTTCTCTGTTATGGTGGGTTTGGTGGGGGTGTGGGATATTAGTTGGATCTGAGAGGGATTTACTAACAGAAATGGAACTGAGGGTTGTAGGAGCTGCTCTTTTGCTCTGGTTGATCTTGGTGCATGGTTCGTCCATTAATTATGCTTGATTTCGGCTAACATGATTAATGGCTGAATGGTATTGTAGGTTCCATGCACTAAGTTTGTTACTAGTCACGACGCAAAATGGTTATTGTAATTATTATATGCAAGGGTGAAAAATATGCCTTGGTGAATTAATGTTACTTGTAGTTGGCTAGTTATCCTATATGTGTCTTTCATGCATGTTTCTGTTTCTCTTATATATGCTCTGTTCGGGTGTTAAGTATTCTTATGTTGATTTCTCTTATTTGGGGTAGGAGGTGAATAAAAAATAATATTTAGTTAGAGTAGAGAAATATTTAGAGAGTTTGATGTTTAGTGGTTTTGAAAAGTGACTATCTAAACTAAAAATGTGATTTTTTTCTCCTCAAATTTAGCTTTTTTTTGAAGAGCTCATTATGAATGCTATCTAGCTATTATGTATATATACATAAATCGTTTTGAAAAGGGACATGTATACATAATACATTTATACTAGGTATTATGTATATATGTCGTTGATATTACCGAATTGGGTCCCCTTGTGAATTGCGAAAAATATTGTTGAGCACCAATTGGCAAACTCACGTACGTAGAAGATTTTGGTAGGAGTATCTATGAAGAATACTGCAGGCAAATGATCAAATGGAGGTGGTCCAGAGTTATGTACGCACAGAGCCATTTTGGGTGGTTCCACGCCCTTCGGTGCAATTAATTCGTTTAAAAAATTTCATCCAAAAGCAGTCGATTTCTCTGGCTATCCGTTCCCCATGCAACGTGATGCCTTTTTTCCGCTTCTCCATGCGCAGAATGTTCTCTGCCATGCACCTGCGAATTGCAACTAATGGGTAAGTACAACTCACGAAAGGATAGGGCAACGTGAGAGAGAGAGAGAGAGAGAGAGAGAGAGAGAGAGAGAGAGAGAGAGAGAGAGAGAGAGAGAGAGAGAGAGAGAGAG
>FXXK01001160.1:114394-194701 GCA_900184695.1 Betula pendula | reverse complement strand
AGAGAGAGGAGAGAGAGACGGGTGAATGCAATAAGCGAAGCAATCGCGTAGATGCATGGCCATGTAATCAAGCTGGATGGGTCTTATATATAAAGATAGCGGGACTGTTCCAACCTCTAACCATACTTTAATTTTCCAAACTTCTACCAAAAAAATATTCATAACGGATAAACTCGTTTATGGTGCAATATCTTCAATAGATAGTTATTCTAGGCCTTGTCTCGTCTCGCAAGCAGTGTACTGTGTCAATGGGGACTACTATAATGACGCCGGGGAAGTTTGTTTGGGTGATTTTTTGTGTTGCTTTGTTCGTGAGCTTTGATTGTGGGGAAAGTAGGAAGCTAGATGGGGAGGGTGAGGAAGAGAGGAAGCTCACGTGGATCTATGATGGTAACCCCGGGTGGAGTAGTGGTGGTGGTGGTGGTGGTGGAGGAAGCGGTTTGGGGGCTGGTTTTAATGGAGGGGGAGGAGGGTCCCAAACTGGGCATTCTTTTAGTTTCAACAAGGGATTTGGTTTCAACTTTGGTGGCCAAGTTGGTGGCAATGGTGACGGCGGCGATGGCGGATATGGTGGCAGTGGTAGTGGTGGGGGAGTTGGCAATGTGGCGTGGCTGGGTGGTGGCAGTGGTAGTGGTGGGGGCGTTGGTAACGTGGTGGGAGGATTGGAGGTAGTGGTGGATATGGTGGCAGTGGTAGTGGTGGGGAGTTGGTATTGGTGGCGGTGGTGGTGTGGCAGTGGCATGGTCTGGTTGGGCATTGGTAGTGTGGAAGGGGTTAGAGGTCGGTGGTGGCAGTGGCAGTGCGGTGGGGCTGGTTGGGGCATTGGCTAGTGGTGGATATGGTGAGCCGGTGGGGGGTTGGTGCAATGTGGTGGTGGTGGTGGCGGGGTTGGAGGTAGTGGCAAATATGGTGGTAAGTGATGGTTAGCAATGATGATCAAAAGCATCACAAGGAAAAAGAGAAAAAACAAGATAATGGTGGTGTGGAATTGAGGAGGTGGTGGCGGCGGTGGTGGTGGTGGCGGTGGAGGGGTTGGAGGTAAGTGGTGGATATGGTGGTAGTGCTGGGTTGGTGGATAATGAAAAGCATCATAAGGAAAAAGAGAACAAGCACCATGATGGTGGTGGTGGAATTGGAGGAGGTGGGTGAGGTGGTGCAGGGGGAGTAGTGGTGCAAGGTTGGTGGTAGTGGTGGTGGTGGTGGAGGGATTGGAGGTAGTGGTGGATATGGTGGTGATGTTGGGGTTGGCAGTGATGAAAAAGCCATCACAAGGAAAAAGAGACAAAAACACCATCATGGTGGTGATGGAGGTGGATATGGAGCGGTGGCGGCGGACACTGGTGTAGGTCGGGTGTCTGGCGATGGGTGGAAGGAGATGGAGGTAGTGGTGGTGCTGGGGTTGGTGACAATGAAAGCATCTAAGGAAAAGAGAAAAAACACCATAATATGGTGGCAGTAGAGGGTGGTGTAGGTGGTGACGGTGGTGCCGCGGGGAGGTAGTGGTGCAAGGTGGGTGGCAGTGGTGGGTGGTGGTGGTGAGGATGGAGGTGGATGGTAATCTTGGGGTTGGCGGTGATGAAAAGCATCACAAGGAAAAAGAGAAAAAACACCATCATGATGGCGATGGAGGTAAATATGGAGGCGGTGGCTATGGCACTGGTGGTGGTGGGGGTGTTGGCAATGGTGGAGGAGCTAGAGGTAGTGGCGGATATGGTGGTGGTGCTGGGGTTGGTGACGATGAAAAGCATCACAAAGAAAAAGAAAAAAAACACCATCATAGTGGCAGTGGAGGTGGTGTAGGGGGAGGTAGTGGTGGCGGGGTTGGTGACAGTGGTCATGGTGGTGGCCTTGGTGGTGGTGGAGGGGTTCGCGGTGATGAGAAGCATCACAAGGAAAAAGAAAAAAAAGACCACCATGATCGTAGTGGAATTGGAGGAGGCATTGATGGTGGAAGTGGTGCAGGGGGAGGTAATAGTGGTGGGGGTGTTGGTAGTGATGATAAGCATCACAAGGAAAAAGAGAAAAAACATCATCATGGTGGAAGTGGAATTGGTGGAGGTGGTGTTGGGGGAGGTAGCAATAATGGTGGCGGTGGTGGTGGGATTGGAGGTGGTGGGGGAGTTGGTGGGGGTGGCGGGTATGGTAGTGGTGGTGGAAGTGGAGGTGGAGGTGGAGGTGGTGGCGGGTATGGTAGTGGCGGTGGAGGTGGAGGTGGAGGTGGAGGTGGTGGCGGGTATGGTAGTGGCGGTGGAGGTACTGGTGGTGGAGTAGGCGGCAGTAGTGGTGCAGGTGGGAGGACGGGAGGAGGTGCTGGTGGAGGTGGAGGCATTGGTGGTGGTGGTGGGTATTGAAACGAGAAGTTTAATAGCTCTTTCAACCAGGTTGACGCAAAGGAACCTTGAGTTGTAGTTGATGTTAGCCAATAATGGTGCGCAAGTCTTTCACCTCTACACATTGCATGCATGAATTTAGGGAGCATGTTAATGTTGCCTTGGGAATAAATGTCTTTATTTAATTTAGGGATGTTTTTCTTTGTATTAAACTCAAAAGAAGATCCTCATTGTACAAGAAATGAAAAATAATTAATGAAATAAATGAAGGTTATCTGAGACATGAATGAATTTACACGTCCTTAGCTACATGCAAATAACTCAAAAATTATCTTCTCGTGAAGCTAATTGGTCATTATATACATACAGTCATACTAATCAACTAATGGCGCACCACGCAGGGCCATGGGAGCGCAGAATTTGAAATTTAAAGAGTTGTACGGTGCCACATGATGCAAGAATTTGACTTTAATAAATAAGAATTTGACTTGGATGGGCCAAAGTTGAGCCCCGGTTGTACAACTACCATAATTATAGCAAAGTTTTGGCTTAAGCCACTGCTCCATTGCTAGACTGAGCATCCTTTTTGTTCGACTGCTGCTCGGTGGAAGGAGATTTTGAACGAGCTGTTAACTCTCATGCATGTGAAAAATAAATGACCAACCTGATTAGAAATTTAGAAAAGAGCGTGATCAAGTGGAGTTTAATTTGGCTTACCAGTCAAAAAATTACGGGACATTTCCTGCAAGATTAATTGTGAGAGAATTCTAATTATTTTTTCACTAGAAACCATTTTAACCGTTTATTAACATCTCCAGTAAAACAATTTTAGCCTCCACTTAAGCCTGCCATTCACGAAGAGCTTGGCTTCACATGTGATGGATGCCTCGCATGCAAGCAACGTAAGTCAATATGAAAATAATTCAAGGGATGATATAATTGTTACCAGTGGTGCGAACTGTAATGGTTACTTTTTTAGGTCATATGACAGCGTTTTAGGTGAATTTTTTTCGGTTTTTGGTACGATGAACGTTTTAAGAACAAGCTGCCATGATATACAAGAGGTGGCATCCTCATCTAAGATGTCGGACTTCAAGAGCGCCCTCTTTTGAATTCTACTTCAAAAGTGCCTTTTAGATTCCTTAGCATCAATTTATGTATCACGACTTTTAAATTATCCAACTAATTTTTCCTCTATCACGACTCACGGATGAATGGATGAGCATTAGTTAACTTGTAATTAATGTTGGCTAGATAATATCATTTCTTTAGGATAGTGTATGGAATCTATTGGTTTGAGTTGGAAACACGTAAGAGTACTGATCATGATCAAAGCACCACCATTTTTAGTTCTAATTGACGGGGGAACCTATACATATATATGAACAATATTAATTTCTACATCAGTTTTTTTGTCATTAATTAATTGATATGCATGGCAGTATTTGTTTAAAATTCCAAATGGGAAAATAGTCCCACACAACAAACTAAACATAATAAGCTTCTAACTTCGGTCAAGATCGAGATCGATGCACCTTTAAACGGAAATAATAATAACTTTTTTAATATTTAAGGATTATAAGAAGTTGAATAAAATTTTAGAAATTCTCAAATATTTTGTAATATACCAAAAAAGAAGTTACTTTATCTATTTTACCACGAAGAGAGCTAAACAAAATAGTTTACATATGAAGTGCATGCGCATATATGGAAAGACATGTAAATTATGTAATGTTAAATTGTTAATGGTCGTTTCTCTGGTTGAAAAAAAAAAAAATGCATAGTTTACTGGGACGACTCTTCAACTTCAAGGACTTTTTTACAAGACTTTTTTTTTTTTTTCCTTTAATAGTTAAAAAAAGTTATTTGATGTGACATAAATATTAAAATAATTTTGAGTGTGCTGTATCAAACGAGAACTTTGACTTTCCAAGCAACGATAGGCCGAGTTCGAAAATGCAACCAAAGCCTAAGGTCAAATATGTACAGGGGCGAGTTTGGAAGCAAGACAAATTTACAATAGACTCGTGCGATTCCCAGTATGTGTATATATTTGTCACCTAGTTTTTTCTTTTTCTTTTTCTTTTTTTTATTTTCGGAAAGTTCATATACTTTTTTAAATTATTACTTAATTGTTAATGTTTTTTTAAAATTTTTAATTATAACAATGTCTCATCAAACTATCAAATAATTGTTCAATATCTCCTTAAGGACGAAAATGCCTTTAATAAAATAAAATAAAAATTCTAAAACAAAAAACTATAACTTAGAATTAAAACAAAAAAATATATATTATCAAAAAAAAAAAAACACTATCGGCTAAATTTAAAATTACAAAAAAAAATTATAAAATTTTTGTTTAAAATAATTTTAAAAAATATTATATAATAATTTTTAAAAAAATTTATAAAGATATTTTATCTTTTTTGCTATTTTAAAAGATATTGTCATAATTAAAAATTTTAAAATATTATCAATTGAATGATAGTTATTAAACCTAGATTTTTCCCTTTTCTACGTTGAGCAACACCCCCAGTTGACCAATAGGGCATTTAATCTGATTCCCAGTCTGGAAATTGCCAGCTTGGTATTTTATCGATTTTATTTTGTTCATTCCGAATCTGGAAATTGCACCTTGGTCGTTATTTATCGATTTTGTTTGTTCATTTTTTATGCCCTGCCCTGGCCCTCCACGAGAACCACTATTACCTTTGCTTGCAATAAGTCTTTTTTTTTTTTTCACATTTTCCAAACAATCCCTAATTATATCTCCGTGTGTTGGCATTTTCTGCAGCCTCAAGTCTTCTACGTAACCCTTTCTTGAAGCCAACCTTTTAAGACGATGGATGTATATGGTGGAAGATCTTCCACATCAGTGTATCTCTGATTTTAACACAGATAATGGAATCCACGCGTATTTCCATTTTATGATTAAAGTATGCAGGTGGATTTCTTGGGCTTGACTTGCATTCTATTATAAATCATTTGTGCGGGTTGAAACAACAGTTTTGTTGGAAAAGGATCCTAACTAAGGAGGAAAAATTGACTTTTTCTTTTTCTTTGTCTTTTTTCCTTTTTTTTTTTTTTGTCTGAGCAGGAAAAGGTTGACTAGATTTGGAGAAAGTTTGACTTAAAAGAGATTAAATAAAAATATAACTTAAGAAACTTAATGAAGAGAAAGGAAATTATTTTTTTATTAAGGGATGAAATACCAATTTTTTATAGAATTGTTAGAATATAAATTAAATTAATTAAATTAATTATTCTATATAATCATGAGTTTTTGAGATAAGGATAATTTAACATGATAATTTATATTCTAACAATAACTTATCGTTAAAAATTGGCTTGCAACGAGATTGTATACAAGAGTTTATATACTCATGATTAAAATTATACTTAAGCCTTGAGATACACTTAAAGCGTCACATACTATCATGCTCTATAACCAACGTTCATAGCAACTCATTCTATCGACATTAATCTTAATACTATGCTCATACATGTAATACTAAGACATTTTAATTCAGCGACCCCTCAGTGACTCAATCGCAAAGTCACAAGTATCCATTCAAATTTATACTTGATGCGGTAGTTGACTCTGATATCATATGATACAAATTTTGAATAGAATTCACACTGAAAAATCAGCTTACAATGAGAGGGTATCCAAAAACTTATATACATATTATTAAGCCCGTGAGACAGTTAAGATCGTAACAGAATGTTCCGTTGGAGATAAAGAAATTTATTTGCATCTAATAGCGCATTAAAAAAGATTCAGGGTCTCTTTCTTTCAAGAGTTTCAAGTAGAAGACAAGTCTTTCATTGTCAAATGATCACTAATCGAATTATTAAGGTTTTTTAATGGGATCCAAAGTTTTTCAAAAGACTATAGGAGTACTCGACGAAATTTTATAGACAACTTGGCTTGGAGCCTTAGACATCAAAGGAAAGCATGCATTCAGACAAGAACATCACATTAATATAAACACGTTTTATTGTGTCGATCATCCATGAGCACTCAAATATCTTTTTTTCCCTTTCTCTTCAATATTTTCCATATATTTTCCCCCCCACATTGGTGATAGTTGGCTAGTATGCAATAATTGAAGGTGTTGAAATGATTGAAAAGCTGATGCATGATTAACCACCAAACCACACCAAGTAATTACGTTTCAAAGTTGAATGGATTTCTCTTTGGATGTGTTGCACACTATCACATTCCAAGCAGGTAATGCCGCGATCCCTCTTCGAGGCCAACTGAGGGAGGTTTATGTGGGCTGTGTAGAGGACTCTGATGTGAACACTTTTGGAGGCTTTGTGGAAGAGCTAGCAACATTTACACTTGTTTTTCGGAAGTGGAGATCCAAATTTACACATGATGTCTCTTACCTTTCCCTTATTTTCCATCGATTATGCATTTTAAGTTATTTAAAATAACATTCACTATCATGATAATTGAAGCTAAGTTCAGTCAAATCATTTGTTTGGATCATAGTCCAATAGAGTACTCTAGGGTCTAACTAAAATCCATAAGCTAGCTAGCCAAATATCAGCCAATCGTACGAGGAAACTTGGCATAGCCAATGTCCTCAATGTCTGTGTCTTAAGCAATTATTTATTGGATTACCACTTGTTTTTTTCTGCAAATTCTTCCGAGGTTCTACTTGTAAGCTTTGTGGAAAATAGTCTATTTTTTGTCAAATTAATTAATGGCCGCCATTCCAGCCACAAACAAATTAACAAAAATTCTGTCCCAAAAATACCTCCTCTCCCTTTCAGCTAGCTAGCTAACTGAGGGAGGCTTCTTTTTTTTTTTTGTTTCCATTCAACTGAGGGAGGCTTATATGTAGTGTAGACTCTAGAGACACTCCAATTTGAACTCTATTATATGACTTTTGGAGGCTTTGTGGAAGCGACATTCTAGACTCGTCTTTTGGCGGTGGATTCCCAGATTCTCGTCATATCCCTAACCTTTCATTTTAATTTTCCATTGGTTCAGCTGCCTTTTAAGTTTAAATAATAATTATTATCAATGATAATTGAAGTTGAACCAATCAGTCCATCTTTTTTTATTTTTTTAATATTCGAATTCAATTATTATTATCATGATAATTGAAGTTGAACCAATCAGTCCATCGTTAATTTGTTGGATTCCAGTTCTCTAAGTCTAATTAATTAAATTATTCGCAAGCCAACCAAGGTACACATCGCCCATGGGATTGGACCACGATACAGCTAGCCAATTACAGCCAATAGTAGGAGGGCAGTTGGCATAGGCAATGTGTCTACATAGGTTTATAATAATAAGGGATAACTTTATTTATCTTCTCAATTGTTACTTCTTTTGTAACGTCCTTATAAAAGTATAAAAAATTTTAATTTAGTGTATTGAACTTCCAATTGTTTGTAGTGTCCTCCTTCTGTTAGGATTTAACGAAAAATCCTAACGGAGTGATGTGAAATTTTCAAAATACCTTTAATTTTTATGTTTTTCTTTTAATAAAATAAAATAAAATATTATTATCTTAAAAAATAATTTTTCCAATGTGACTTGTGGGTCACCACCAGAGCCCGTTGTGGGTCTAGTCGTGACCCAACATAGGTCACGACGTGATCCACCCTATGACCCAGCATGGGTCACGACCAGACCCACGAGAGGGTCTGATGGTGACCCACATTAGGTCACAAGTCACTTTTTTTCATTTTTTTTTTATTTGTAATTTTTTTTAAAAAAATTAGGAGTATAATAGTCATTCACCCTTTTTGCCATTTGCTTTAACCTCAAATCTTAATGAAGGTGGGACATTACAAACAATTGAAAGTTCGATACATTAAATAGAAAGATTTTGAACTTTAAAAGAAAATAGCAAAAGTGGTGACAATTTAGAGAGGTAGTGAAATTATCCCTAACAATAATAGTAAAGGGTAACTTCACTTAACCCTCTGAATCTCCCTCACTTTTGTAATTATTCCTCAAAGTCTAAAAAGTCTTAATTTAGTGTATCAAACTTTCAATATTTTGCAATCTCATTCCTCCCGTTTGGGTTTAGGGTTAAATCCGACAATCAAATGGTAACATGACGTTTATACCCCTACAAAATTTATAAAATTACAAAAATTAAATAATAATTTTTTTAAAAAAAAAAAAACGTGTATTTTAGAAATTTCCAAGGCTTCCGTTAGGATTTAACAGAACATCCTAAGTGAGGGGTGACATTGCAAATTTTTTTAAGATAGATACACTAAATGGGAGTTTTTAAACTTTAAAAAAATGATTGCAAAATCAATTAAAATTTAAGAGAATTAAGTGAAATTTTTCCTAATAATAATAATAGAATGTATTATTGTTATGACCGTTAATTATGTTAAGAATTCAAACCCTGTACACACTTAGACACCTACCACATTCTAGTCACTACCATGTGCCAACCTTATAAGCTGTCTCTTCAAATAATCTGCCTAACAGTACTCCAATTTATATTATAAATATAAATAATTTGGTATAACATAATTAAGACTGAATTTACAAATTTTTTTTTTTTTTTGGGTTAAATAGTATTAGCCTAACGTGTTCTCATTAATTGAAATCTCACCGACACTACTTTTAATTCAAATGCACAAGCAACGATAAGGCAAAGTGATAAAAACTATATTTTTTTTTAAAAAAAAAAAAGTGTGGATATAGGAAAGTGAAAATTCTACCTCCGATATATGAAAGATATATAAACATTTGGATACACATTTCTTATAAATTGATTTTTAGAAAAAAAATTTATAAATCAATTTTTAAGAGTAACATAAGTTCTTAATATGTGAAAAGCACATATTTTTTTAATTCTCTTTTTTTTTTTTAATAATATAGATTAAAGGACATGTCGTTTTACATTCCAATAACTCCTGCAAATCAATTTATAAGATAACTCTATCCTAAACGTTTCATTAATCTTTCCCCTCTCGCCCAAAGTTTCATCTCACTATTTTCTACGTGCGATCGAAATTTAACTTGTAGCGTGTAAGAAGATTATCAAACCAATCGTTAGTCGTTTTCCGACAACAGAATTAGCATAACCGCGTGTCCTAATCTTAAGGGGAGACAAGGGCCAAATCAATGGCGGCTTTTCAATATCTCATTCTAAGGTTATGGAAGAGTCCCCATTGAACAAGCAATATATATACATATGATGCCAGCAATCTGATGCCACTCACTGACATTCTGTCAGTATTTATCTCTATCTGTGTAGACTTAACAAATATTTAGTTAAAGGAATTTTTTTATTTTATTTTAACTATTTATTTTTTTAAAGTATTTATATCTTATTCAGAATTTTAGTTATTCATTTTTATTTTTTATTTAAAATATTTTTTTTATCTATTTTTTTACCAAATAAAGAGAAATTTATTAATTTTTTATTTAATATAAATATTAATTATTGATTAATAGTGTTTAAGCAATTTACCTAGTAACAATTTAACAAATTTTTAGTCAATTTATTGAACCGAATGTAAGTCTTTTTTTTTATTAAATTATTTAAAATAACTTTTTAACTATTTTATTAAGTTTAATATAAATGCTAGTAATGGTAATTGCCATGCATCTTTTTTTGTCTTTTCCTTTAGATTCGTAGATTTTATGTGTGAGAATAAGGACCAGAAAAATAAAAGAAGAATTATAATAAGAGCTTTAGTAAAACAGATTGATTACATATGAAAGAACTTTCTGATTGAGATGTGATTTTTTTTCTTTTTTCTTTTTTTTTTTTGAAGTCGCAAAGTACTTTCTGATTGAGATAAGCGCCTAACGCATGCGGCCCCATTCTACCATGTTGTCATGATAATTGATAACTACAGTACTGAACAGCTGATTGACGTAGTCTGGAATTGCTCAGGAAAAAAAAAAAAAAAAACACAAAGGATTGACGTAGGATTGATGAAGACAAAAAAAGAAGGATGTGAACTTACCTGTCATCCGTCGACAGAGTTTAAAGGATATAATCTAATTATCTTTCTGAAGTTTTGTATTAATTATCATATATAGAACAACTTCTGTCACAAACCAATATATCGGACCGTTATCCTCTGAACTAAAGTTGCCCTACTTGTTTGGGAAGGTATTTTAGCAGCCCCAACAAGTACTGGGGAATTGATATATATATATGAACAGTCTTTCACAAGTCGTGATCAAAGTGCATTTTTATCCAGCTAAGATGTTAAAAAAGGACTAAAATTAACAACATATGGCTTACTAAAATGTTGAAACATTTGGTATGCTGCAGTATTCACAGAAAATATTAAAAAATCTCTTCCATTCTTTCTCAATGATTGAAATGAATATTTAATAAAGTAACTAGTTAAAATAAAGATACATATATAAGTGTTTTAAAAAAGTGGATAACAAAAATAGAAAAATGTAAATTTTTTATAATTAAATTAGAAAATAAATTTGCTGAGTCGAATGTGAATGCTCTTAAAATAGTCTCATCCCATGATATTTAAATACTTTAAGATATATAATTGCAAAATTTGTTTTACCTTCGTTCTTTTTTCTTTTTTCTTTGGATGAATTATGCATGGATCATGGGTAAGCCTAACATTATTAATGTCTGCTAGCTAATGGCCTTATTTCCACACATTATTTATTCGTTTCTGAAGGATGGACCATCGTCCAATTCGTCCAGGTTTAACCCACTACTGAATAAAAAAATAATTAAAAAAAAAAACCCACTACTTGAATGGAAATTGTAATTAGATTAACGTCAAATTAATACATCATTTTGAAAAGAATGGAAAAAAAAAAAGACTGCTCTAACTATTTACGAGATTCCAGATAAATCAAACTTCCTGGTCTGTTTTGTCAGCTTTCAGAAAGTTAGAACCGTAGAGATGATGATGCATGGTCCATTGTGGACTCAACTTCTTTTGTAGTCCTCCTAAAAGGACGCAGAGAAAGAGATCACGACTTCTTTCTTTCTTTTTTTTATTCTAATCAAATGTAAAAAGAGTTACAAACAATTAAAAAACTAAGAGATTGTGGGCTCCCAACAACAAACTTTAAATAATAATAATAATAATAATAATAATAATCATGTCAATAAGAACTACAAATAGGAATTAAACTGGTCTAATTCTCTGTATCTTGCGCTAAAAGTCAAAAAATTGACGGTGAAATGTGGTTTCCAAAGCAAACAAGAGTTTGGTATGCAATTTGCAAACAATTGCAACAGCAACCGAGTGGATGTTGTTGAAGGATTAGCACTGCTAACTTTCGAATATAGAATCCGTCAAAAAGGAGGATCGATCTCCTTTTGAAAAAGTCTCCTCAACAAGTTGAAACCGCGGAGGAGTACTAAGAAGACTATAACCTAGCTACAAAGCACAACATGACAGCAAAAAAAAAACCAAAAAAACAGCAGCTAAAAATAACGTCCTGATCTCTCTCTACAAGGACGAAATCAAGATGTTTTATGTAGGAAAGCTCTTTATAGTCGTAAAATAAAGTTAAAAAAAAATGAGCAACTTCAAGACTAGCTCGTGGAGCTACTTCACATCGATATGTTCTTCCTACTCATGTCGAATGCCAATGATTGTTTTAGGAAGCAATTTTTACAAATTAAAACTCACAAGTACGTAAATTCAAGCAATTTTCTAACTAATAAGTGTAAAAAATTCAAGCAAACGCACACAATTATAAGAAAATCCCCGAAATTAGACTCTTATTACGTATGATCTTACGTCTAATGCTTTATTTTTTAATCTTTAACTCTTCGTAGTTCTGGACCACAATCCTGTCCGCCACTTACCTCAGGGATCTCAACATTACTTTTTCTGTTAATATGTATATATATTATGACCCTGACCACTACTGTCTACTATTGTCGTCCGTTGTTGACCCTTCTTTTCTTGTAAAGATATGTTTTTTTTTTTTTTTTTTTTTTTTTTTTTTCTAATTGAAATCTTTAAAGAAAGGAAAAGTCGCTCGAGAAGATGGAAGAATATTACAGATATCTAAGGGCCATAACATGAATTTCTTACAAGGCCATCCCATCAAATTACATTCAACATGATTCGGAAAAAATAGAAAGCCATTTGTCTCGAGGAAGAAAAAAGGTGTAATGAATTATGAATATATACTATTAGACGTTGCATGTATAATCTTTGGCCCTTTATTTAAAGAAAAGTCTGATGAGAAAATTTTGGAAGATAGCACCAGCCACCAAGGGGCAAGAGCAAAAGACTATGTAATATATCAAGAGTTTTTAATTCTTTACCCATATAAAAAATAAAAAAAAAATAAAAAAAGAAAAAAAAAAGGTTTTATGGCTTCGATATTTTCAAAGCAATTGAATGTTCGGGAAAGTTTTTGTCCACGCAACTTTCCTTAATTTCTAGCACAGTCAACCTCAAAAGGTCTTCAAATTTTATCTCCCTGTTTCTAGCTTGTCAATTTCCTATTTCTCTACGTAAGTTTAAAAACTAGAGATTTATCTCATTATTATTTCATTAGTTTTAAGTAATTTCAACTAAATTTTGTTAAAACAAACAAGATTTGAAAATTGATTAAAACTACCATATTAGCAAAATATGATGTGTATGAATAATGATATAAAGAGAATTTAAGTTGGCCTTAAATCTTCTTAAAAAATAATATAATTTTTAAAATTATTATTATATCAAAATTCAATAATCAACTAACTATCACAAATTTAATAATAATTTTAAAAATTTCATTACTTTTAAAAACACTCAATAAAGACTTTACTCACATGCATTAGTAATCTTTCCCTCTTATCCATTAATTCTTTGTCACCGTTGTATCATTCTCCACTATTTTTGTGCCTATAAATGCATACCAACTACAACATACTCGCTAACCCCCTAAGTTCTCTATTCTCTGTTTATCTCTCTCTCTCTCTCTCTCTAGTTTCTCCATGGGAACTGTTATAGAATCGGAACACCTGGTGAGCTTTGCTCCCCCAAGAGGCTTCGCCACCACGTTGAAATCGGATCTCAAGGAAACTTTCTTCCCCGACGACCCGTTCCAGCAATTCAGAAGTGAAAAACCAGCCGGCCGTGTTAAAAAAGCCGTCCAATTCTTCGTCCCAATCTTCGAATGGCTTCCCAAATACAATTTCCATTTATTCCGATATGATTTGCTGGCCGGTATCACCATTACAAGTCTTGCAATCCCCCAGGGAATCAGCTATGCAAAACTTGCCGGCCTTCCACCAATCATCGGCCTCTGTAAGACCCTGATTTTATATGTTATTAATTAACATGCTAATTAAACATGTAATAAAAGTTAAGAGATTGATTTTTTTTTTTTGTATTTTGTTGTAGATTCTAGCTTTGTACCGCCTATTATATACGCTGTTTTCGGGAACTCGAAGCATCTTGCAGTGGGGACGGTGGCAGCGTGCTCATTGCTCCTACAGGCAACCATTTCAGACGTTGTTTCGCCAAAAGATGATCCGGCATTGTATCTCCACTTGTTTTTCACGGCGACGTTCATCTCCGGCATCTTTCAGACAGCTCTAGGCTTTCTAAGGTAAAAAGGGAGAGAAAGAGGGAAAATAGTATTATTGCTTTTTATGGAAAGTTTATTAGTGTTATTATTAGTTTAGTATTGAATTATATATTACTATAATTAATATGTCAGGTGCTAATTAATTAAGGATGATTTTTTGGCAGGTTGGGAATCTTAGTGGATTTTTTGTCTCATTCCACGATAACTGGTTTTATGGGTGGAACGGCGATAATTATCTGCCTGCAACAGCTGAAGGGCTTTTTCGGATTGACGCATTTCACGACTAAAACCGACGTCATATCTGTAATGAAAGCATCTTCAAGAAAAGAAATGAGGTTCGTAGGAAACACAAAGAGACAAAGCAAAATACTTTTTTTTTTCTTTTTTTCTTTTTTCTTTTTTTTTTTGTTCCAAGAGCTTGAGGGCAATGGCGGAGACAGGGCCCGCTTGGCCCCCGACACAGCCCCTCCCCCCCCCCCCCCCCCCCGATTTTTTACATGACTTTTCAAGTCTAAAAAATGCCCCCTAAAAACATAATTCTTGAAATAAAAAGTTTAATTATGACCTCTTTTAAGTCCAAACCCAAACGCTTATAGGCTAGCTAGCCACCAAAATTTTTTTAAAAAATAAAACCATATAATACAATGACCTGATAGATTGGATTCTCAAAATATGACATGATATCTTGCACACTTTTTGCCAACTCATGATGTTGATTGTTTTTTTTTTTTTTCTTTTTTTAATTTCCCTTATCCTATGTACAAAATTCTGCGCTTTCAACTTGTAGGAAGAATAATTATATCATTACATAAATAAAATAATTTACAAAAATTATATAATATTATTTTATAAGTAATGTTAGAAATTATTTTCTTTATCTCGCACTACTAGAAACTTTGCGGCTACCTGAGGAGGAGTTGGTATTTGGTTGAATCCCAGGGGAATTCAATGACGTCTCACCTTACGGAGGGGTTGGTAAACTTGGTATTCGGTTGAATCGCACGCGAATAACTGTAGTGGTCGTCACCTTATAATGATAATGATACCAACATTATCTCAAAAGGGAAAATATTTTTCCTTATAATAGAAATTTCATTCATATCACATGCAATTTCTCTTATAAAGACTCGTGTAACACACACGTCACTACGTCATTTTTTTAAATATATATATAGAATTGTTTGTACTTTGTAAAACGACCAGAGTCCAGAGACGTAGACAGGAGGGACCTCGAACCACCCCACCCCCAACCCAAAAAAAAAATCTGGGCCAAGCCTATTCCATCCGGCCCGGCCCAGCCCAGCCCAGCTTAGCTTCATCCCTGATAACAACAACACTTTAAAAATGACACACATAAATAAACTCGATCAAAAATTACACAGAAATTTATGAGATTATTTTTAAAAGACTTCTCTAATAGCCGTCACCATTATTCTATTTATTTATCATGTAGTTTAGACAATAATAAAATAAAACAAAGAAGAGTAAAGATGATAATCAATTGACTTTTTCTCTTTGTACAGTGGAAGTGGGAGAGCGTCGTTGTAGGTGCAGGTTTCCTTTTTTTCCTCCAATCAACTAGATACGTGGTGAGTTTTCTCTCTCTCTCTCTCTAGATATCTCTCTCTCTCTCTTTCTCATGGACTCTTGTAATAAAATTGTTCACACATAAATTTGCAGAGAAAAATCAAACCAAAACTATTTTGGGTGTCAGCTATTGCTCCGATGGTGACTGTTCTACTAGGTTGTTTGTTTGCTTATTTCTTTCACGCCGAGGACCATGGTATCCAAATTGTAAGTGCATAATTTTTTTTATTATTATTCTTTTTTGAAACTTTTTTCTATTTAATTTTGTCAAAAACATGGGGGCATTGCGTGGATCATTCCCCAAACTTTTTGCCCATCCGCATAATTAAATTAACGTATTTTCAACAACTCCTATTATTTGCCCATCCGCAAACTCTTTTGGCCCACCCACCATCCCGCCGCCACCACTAAATGCAGCTTCATCTCCCACTCTCCTTCTCGATGCGTGTAACCCATATGTCATCACCTGACGTCCGATTTGGACTCTCAACAATTTTTTTTGCAATAATTTTGAAAAAATTTTATAAAGGTATTTCAAATTTTTATACAATTTAAATAATTTTTAAATGTTTGATTTTTTTTAATTTGACCCCTCAAACTTTCAATTTATTTTATTCAGCCCCTCTCCATTAGGATTTTTTATTAAATCCTAATGGAGTTGTGTAAAAATTATTAAAATATTTCTCATTTTAATTTTTTTTTATAATTTTTTTGTTTAAAATACAAGAGTATTTTAAAATTTTTAAAAATGTTTGACGGTGAAAACAGATAGAGGGGATGAAATGAAACAAATTGAAAGTTTGATGAGCCAAAGTGAGAGAAATCAAACATTGAGGAGAGTTATTTAAATCACATAAAAGTTTAGAAGGGCTTTATGAACGTTTCCCAGTAATTTAAGATAACAAATGTGAGAGAGTCGTCTTGTACCCAAATAACGGGTCGACCGCCCAAAATCAACTTAAATAAATAGGTTTCATTAAAAAAATTGAGTAATGTTTGTGCATCTACTTTATGTCTTTCTCAATATCCTTCTAGTATACATAGACTAACTTTTTCATTTTTGAGAAAAGCAAATGAGTTGCAACTTTTATTTAAAAAATAAAAAAGCTATTTTATATGTACTAAAAAGAACAAAAAAACAAAAACAAAAACATTATTCCAAAAAAAAATCACATTTATTATTTCAATTACTAACCATTCAAATAACAAAATTATTAAAAATCTCCATAATCGTTTGACCGAGTAGCCTTTCCTTGATACAGCTTCATATATATATATAGAGTGAGACATATATATAGAGTCGTCTCACTCCTTTCGTATCTCTTATTCTATGTTTATTGTTATTTTCTCTTACCTATTAAAAAAGTCTCTTATTAACGTGTGGGTTTAATCCTAACCACGTATATATATATGGCACGTGAAGAATATTGATTCTTAAATAATACTTTCTCCCTAAATATATTTGATTAATCTTTTTGAACTTTTACTTGTCCTTTTTATGTCAGGTGGGACATTTGCAGAAAGGATTAAATCCTCTTTCAATTAAGTTATTAAACTTCGATTCAAAATATCTGCCAACAGTAATAAAAGCTGGACTTGTAACAGGCCTTGTAGCTCTGGCTGTAAGTACTTAATTTCTTCAATTCTCACCTTCAATTTATTTATTTTCTTATTGCCACTTTTTCTTTTTGTGTGTGTGAATTAAAAAGTAGTAAAAGAGGTGCATATATATTTATACTTCAAAAAAATAATTCATGCAGGAAGGGATATCAATTGGAAGGAGCTTCGCCATTCAGACCAATGAACAAGTTGATGGGAATAAGGAGATGATAGCGTTTGGCTTCATGAACATCGTTGGATCTTTCACTTCATGCTACTTGACAACCGGTATATATATATTAATATATATAAGGCATTTAATTATTACTTTTTATTAAGTAATTATCCAAAAAAAAATTAATGGGGTTTGTTTAAATTTTATGATGATGAAGGACCATTTTCGAAAACTGCTGTGAATTTCAACGCCGGGTGTAAGTCGGCAATGTCAAACATAGTAATGGCTATCTGCATGGCGCTGACGCTCCTGTTCTTGGCTTCTCTGTTTAAATACACCCCTCTTGTTGCTTTGTCTGCCATTATCATGTCAGCCATGTTTGGACTCATCGACTACGAAGCGGCATATCACCTCTTCAAGGTTGACAAATTCGATTTTGTTATTTGCATGGCTGCGTTTTTTGGCGTTGCCTTCATAAGCATGGACGTCGGCCTTATGCTTTCGGTATGTAATATATATATATATTTCACTTCATTCGATCATCTTATTTATGGCGCTGGCAGAGAGAGAAAAATGATTTTTTTTTTTTGTTCAAGTCGATCAAATCAAATGACATTTTTTTCTTTGTATAATTTATTCTTCAGGTTGGACTTGGTCTAATCAGAGCACTCCTGTACGTGGCAAGGCCTGCCACTTGCAAGCTTGGAAAAGTATCAGAGAGAAATACTTTTCGTGACACTGAGCAGTATCCAGGTTCAACGAATGTCCCGGGGATCCTAGTTCTACAACTTGGTTCCCCTATTTACTTTGCCAATTCCACCTATATCAGAGAAAGGTAATTGTATGGATTTGTATATACCAATATATTATATAACCTTTATATTATATTTCCTAGTTCTAAATTGTTTAATTTGCTTGAATTTTGAGTAGGATTTTAAGGTGGATTCGCGAGGAGCAGGCTATTTCAGATTCTGAAGGGTGTATTCTTGAGCATGTCTTATTGGATTTGACAGGTAAAGATAATTTACCTAGTATGTAGCAATATCTTAAGGATGGGGCCCCATTTTTTGAAATTTTTTTGTCCGAATTTTATATAATTAAAATTCAGGGATTGAGATCCATCAATTTAGCAATTAATGCTAAAGATCCTATATAAGACTGTCTGCCTGAATAAATGGTTAGATAATTTAAAATTGTTTTGAACATGTAAATTTTGTATAAACTTTCTCATATTAGTTTGCCCAAATCGATAGTAAAAAAGTTTCTATAAAACTTACATATCCAAATATAGCGCCGAACAATTCAATATTGTTTTGGTCAGATAAATTTTATATGAACTCTTTTACATTACTAATTTAAACAGTTAACTGCTGCATTTCTCAGTTTAAAAAATAAAAATAAAAAAGAGATATTGGACCCTCCAACCTCTCTTATTTTTAGGTAAAATTTCATAAAATTCTGACAAAAAATTTCAGAGAATCCGATTTATATTTGAATGGGAATTGCTATACATTCCTCTCACTTTTCAAAATCGCAATATATTTCTGTAGGAGTTTCATCCATCGACATGACCGGCATCGAAACGTTAATTGAAGTACGGAGAAACTTGCAAGCAAATGAAATAAAGGTAAATAAAATATTAAGAAATAGCAAAAAAGAAAAGGACAAAGTTTTAATTCTATGTTTACTAATATGATTCATCTTTGCAGATGGTAATAAAAACCCAAGGATTAAGGTTATGGAGAAGATGATAGCGTCGAAATTCGTAGACACCATCGGCAAGGAATACTTCTTCCTGTGTACAGAAGATGCAATTGAAGCTAGTCGGTTTTCGCTTCATAAGTCGACGTCAAAGCATAACGATGATCCTCCAGAAGACACATTTGTTGCTAAGATGATACTATATACTATATATAGTATTATATAATAATATAATATATATAAGTATATGTATAGTGTATGTTATGTAATTTATGTATATGTATATGGATATGTAGGTTAATTTAGGGTTTGAACTAGCTAGATATCCTGTAATTGTAAAAGAATAAATTGTGGAAATTAAGGGTTTCCTTTTTTTATCCTTGCAATACAAGTATCAATGTATCAAGGCCAAGGGCTACTATAAATATAATTACGTCGTCTGCAGCAATTACCTGTATTCCTGTTTCCATTTTTCATCATTTTATTTATCACTATTAATTAAAACTTTGGAGTAGAGTGTATAAATTACATTTTTGTTGAACAATTATTCTGCAATGTTATCGTAAAAGTTAAATCAATCATTATTAAATAAAAAGTAATGTTATATACACCATAAATATTTTATTATTATTAATTATGCTTTCATGACATGGTGTAGTAGCAATTGGATTCCTTTTTTTTTTTTTTTTTTAAGCAATGGATAATCCAAAGGCTATTACACCTTTTCCCTCAACAAAAAAGAACGAAAGTGGATACAGTATAAAATAAAACTTTAAAGAAAGAAGAAAAAATCGAAAAGTTGAATGATTTTTATTTTTTCTTATGGAAAGAATTTGAAACAACAGCAGCTAGAGTTAAGAAAGATGTTACAGGCCCAAAGGCTCATTAGACCCAACTTCAATTCCCCGAAAGCTCTTCTAGCAGTTTGCTTCCTAACCTAGACCTGACTCCTGAACCACGACCTGGACTATAAATTCTATCAAGGATTTTTAATATCAAAATTTTCAAATTAAAAAAAAAAAAAAAAAAAAAAAAAAAAAAAAAAAAAAAGAAGAAGAAAAAAGGACAAGGTCTCATAATGGTTCAATAAATATTACCACCATATGTCACTTCAAATCAATTAAAGTTAAATTCAAAGAAAATTGATGACAATTTTATTAGGAAAGTTTGTTTTGACGTAAAATTATTTTTAAAAATTATTTTTCGTGTTTTTTGGTGTTTTGTATGGCATAAAATAATAGTCAACAAAAATTATTTTTAGTTTGACCGAAAAATTTTCTTTAATTTTCATAAAATGGTTTCTCATTTTTAAAACCGTAAACCATTTTTCGAGTTTAAGCGTCACATTCTCAAATTGGTAAACCACAGCTAAAACACTACCAGACCCTGCTGGAACCCGATTGTGACCAGCCCGGGACATCGCCGGGACCCCGCCAAGACCCGCCCAGAAAATTGCTAGGACCCGGTCGCAACTCACCTGGACATTTTCGGGACCCGCTCGGGACATTTTTGGGACCTACCCGAGACATTTTTGGGACCCACTCATGACATTTTCGGGACCCGCTCGGGACATTTTTGGGACCTACCCGAGACATTTTTGGGACCCACTCGTGACATTTTCGGGACCTGCTCTGAACATTTTCGGGACCTACCGAAAACATTTTTAGAACCCGCCCGAGACATTTTTGGGACCTGCCTGGGACATTTTTGGAACTCATTCGAGACATTTTTTAGACCCGCCTGGGATATTTTCTGGACCCCCGGGACATTTTTGGGACTCACCCAAGACAACGTTAGGACGTCACCGGGACCTGATCGGGACATCGTTAGAGCCCACCCGAGACATTTTTAGGACCCGCCCGATATATCTCTGGGACCCGCCCGGGACAATTTATATTAATTTTTTAAAATTGTGCATAAAAAATAATTTTTTTTTGGTTAATATGATTGGTTGAAAATATAAAAAAATATTTGCGATTTTCCATACGCGCCAAACACCAAAAAATATTTTCGACGAAAATTATTTTCCTGAAAATTAATTTTCTTAAAATCATTTTTCGGCAAAAATTATTTTATGTCGAAACAAACAATATCTAGATAGAAGATTTATAATTAGAAATAACTATAAGTTGTTAGTGGCCTCCGGAAAAGCTTTTTTTAAAAAAAAAAAAGAAAAAAATGAATTTAGGAAAGTTCTTTCTTGCGGGGACCATTGGTATTATTAGGTGGCAGTTTCGTCTTTACAAACATTTTCTATAATGCTTATGTAAGAAAGACATTACGATATTCATCTATGAAGATAACAAATAACAATACGTTGTAAAGGTCATACTTTATTGCCTCAAGATAGCTTTTAGCTTTTAGCTTTATTTTATAGTGGAATCGACAAATTCTTTGTAATGGCAAAAGTATTCACATTTGATGATATAGAAATTAAATTTATAACGGTTAGAATATATTATATTATTATGGTTTTTTTTTATGGTTTTTTTTTTTTTTAGTTTATCAAGTTTATTTGTTTATTATTCACTTTATATAAATAGAAGCTTTTGTAATATTTTAATATTATATAGTCAATATACAAAATAAAGTCCATACATGTCTCTCTACTTTCGCTCTGTCTCTCTACTTTTTCTCTTCTCCTTAATATTCTTCAATATATTTAACAATAAGGCTTTGAATTCGAATGGAAAATAAGTTTGTGCTTAGTTATTTATTTGTGACATTTTTTTTTTCATGTAAATATTGACGGCGAAAAGGCGTTTATGTTGGTCGGAAAAGTGGAAAACTACAAACCATTTTTCTCTCTCTTGCGCCTTTCGAGTTTGACCAGGCGGTCCAGGCCTATTGAGCGGGCCCGACTATATTCTTATTTCTTGGGCCGTACTGTGGCCTAAATAGTCCAGTTACAGTCGCGCTCAACCCTGTAGGTTTTGCCTTAAAGCCAGATCGGCCCGGCCCATCATCAGGTTTGTCAGAATGAAAATTCCATTCCCTCTCTATTCTTTCGTTGCGGTGCGACTTTGCGAACGAACAACCTGTCTCTCACATCTCTTTTCCCTCTGTTCCCACAAATTTCTTTCTTCACATTCTCTACGTTCCCTAGCTTTTCAAATTCCGATCTTCGCGCTCTGCACTAACGTTCTAGATCGAAGCCCCGCTACTCTCAGCACAGAAAAACGGTACCTGTTTCGTATCAAATTGAATTTAGTTTAGACTTTTTTCTCTCTTATTCATTTACTTAGTTTGGTTTCTGAGAGAATTTGGCAAAAGAAAAGTAATTCGAATTCGGAGTTTCAGATTTTTCGTTTTGTGGCATTTGTCAATAACTGAATTTTTTACTCGCTGAGCTGAACTCGAAATTTCCGATAGTTGAGTTAGTTTTTCGTTTTCTGGAGAGCCAAAGGCAAGGTCAATAGTGACACTTCGGGTTTCACTTTCGCTTGCGTTCCCCAATTCTCTCAGCGACCAAACAGACTTTATTGAACATGTTCTTTCTTTTTTCTTTTTTTAATCCTTTTGTTGTTTCTCAAAATCTGTTATGAATGATTGAATTAGGATCAGTTAGTGCTTCGAAATTATTTGGCGTCTTGTTTTTGAGCTTGAGCTAATTGCTTTTCTTATATCGCGTGTGCTAGACTCTCGGACTTGAAATCAAGTTATTCATCCTTCAGTCCCTTGAAGTTTATGTTATTATTGCCACTTGTGCTTGATTTCAAGTTTATCTGTTCAATGTTGATTTTGATATTCTGCTAACATATAGCTTGTTGATCGGAGAAGTTAACATATACCTAAGTTGTTTATTTGATACATTTAGGCTTTTAGCTTAGACATAGTACGGCATAGAATAGAACTTATGATAGTAACTGCAAGAAACTTAGAGCTTAAAGAGTGTCTTGTGGTATAAATATAATAGTGTAGTAGTGTGTCAGTGTTGTTGAATGAATCTCTTTTTCGCGATTACAGATTGCGGTATCACTTATATTGTTCCTTTGTTTCACTCTGTTGTTGTCATATGGTTAAGCTTACTATTTGCATTTCATTATTTTCGCAGCATTGAACGTAAACATTGGACTAAATTATTCATCAATAGACTTATGATTCTGCGTTATATCTCAGACTCTATGTATGTAAAAGAAGAGTAAAAGCTCCAGCATCATATATGTGAAGCACCATCTACTGCTAAGCTACATTATATATGAACTAACAATTCTGAAAATGAGGGTGAGTTCTTGCCCATTTATCATATTGTTATTGGCCGTACATGATGTATTTGTTAGATATTTCACATATTAGATTTTACTTATTTAGAGAGAATTTGAACCCACACATGGAGAGGAATGTTAGAATATTAATTAAATAATTAAATTCATCATTTCAATCAGTTTAAGCTTTTGAGACAATTGATGATTTAACAATATTGATTCCACATATATCAATGTACCTTGGTAAATAATTTGTAATCATAATCAGCTTTTTATTTATTTTAAGTGATATAAGAGAGTTGAAATTCAGGTGATTTTTGGGTAGGGTTTAACTGTAGATAGGTTCAGGAATTAACTATAGATATATTTTTACAGGAGGAAGTTCTAGAGATTGATAAGGAAGGGAATGCATTAGCAAAACTTGTGTGAGGACAAGAGGCAACTCATACATCGAAGTAAGATGAAACTATTTATGATATCAAATTGTTGTAACTCAAATGTTTCTGCTCACATTTTGTATTTGTGGCATAGGGAATGAAAGATTGTGGTTTTAGAGGTTTTAATAGGTGGAGGAGATATGTACATTGTCCATAATAATGAGCAAAAGACTCCATATTGGTGGCTGTATGATGCAGAAACCTAGCAATGAGAAGAATTTTGCAGGGAACTTAGCAATTCGTGGTATGGATCTATGTATGTGTGTGTGTATGCTTGTGTGTTCTGTCGGTAAGGCTTCACCATTGAGCCCATTTGTCACAATATTCAAGTAAACCTTGTTGGAGGCTGTAGAAATCAGATCTGCAACATTTTGCCTTTGATCCGAGAAGTTGGGCACTTGTCCATCCTTTCTGGAAAACTGAAAAGGCAGATTTTTTTAGGCTTGCAATTTTTTCCCCTGCAATGGTTCATACTATTAATTTGACAAATTTCTAGGAGCCCATTATCACTTTCAGAATTATATGACCTCTCGTTTTTTAAGAGCTTAACTTTTTGATGCATTATTGTCTTATCTCAATTCTTACTCACCTATGAGTACAAAAGTTCAATTTATTAAAAAAAAAAAATTCACTGTTGCTTGCCGAAGCTTCATCATTTTTTTTTAGTAGATATTATAGAGGTTGATCCATGTGAAGATGGTACCCTGTGCAGGAGTTGCAAATTGAGTTGCTTGCGGCAACTTTGTTAACTCCCAAATTCAATTTTGTAGGTGCGTTAGGATATCTGATCCATAGTGGAAGCAAAATTGTTAAGGGCTTGTTTGAAATTGCGTTGAAAAATAGAGCTTTTAATGTCAGAAAGAGTTTTTTGGCAAAAGCTTTATTTTTAAGTTTTTTCCAAAAGTATATTTGGACGATTTTTAAAATAAAAAGTCAAAGAAGTACTTTTGAAATCTTTTACCAAACAAGTCAATTTTTTGTTTGACATAGCTTTTTAAATACTAAAAGTACTTTTTAAGCTCTCTAACGTAATCTCAAACAAACCCTAATTTTATAAAGGTCTTTTTAGTTACAATCTTTTAGTACTTTCAGTATTAATGTTGACTAGGATTAATCTTCCTCCCATAGTGATGTTTTAGGGGGTGACTGTATGTTTAACTCTATCCAGGAGGTATAAGTGAAAGGAGAAAATAAGGACTAGGAGTGCTTGTAAACAGTAACAAGTGGGAAGAAGAGCTTGGGTACGAATTACAAGAAAGTTTCATCTTCTCAAAGGGCAATGGTTTGGACACTGTGTCATCCAATTCTATAACTGCTAATCAGTTAATTTGCCCTATAATGCCTATTTGATTACCTTTATTATAATTAGATTTTTGTGGTCTTTCTGCTGCTGTTGTCTTCAGGGTCCTTACACCGGGCGGGTAAGGTCTTGATAAAACATAAAATTGTAGGGTTTCACTATTCCTCATTTCATATTCCGAATTGCTTAATAACTCCCTTCCAATGTCATCGTAGCTGCTAGAGCTTTCAATATCACCTTTGCTCAAATATATTGGTACAAGTGTATATTTTCTTCACTCATTGTGTTTTCAGTGATCATTAACTTATTTAAGAAGTTGTTGAGACTCTTATCATATAGGGCTTTTGTCATCAGTCATGGCTTACAAAGTTATTAATTAGTTGGCGCAAGTTTGTCAATAGATATCTACCTTATAACAGATGCAATTATCGTAGTAACAAGTAGTTTCGGCTGATGTACAAGGCAACTGCCAATCCTGTTTGTTAATCTGTATTTTAGCAGAAAGTCCTTTTTGCTAACATCCTCTTCTAATATATACGTCTCTCAATGCATAATTTGATATGCTTATTTATCCTTTTATCAGGATATATACCCTAGGAGAATTAATTATTTACATACTATATACTGCCCCCCAAAATTTTAAAATTCCCTCTAATTTGTTTTTATTTTATGAGATATTCCCTCTCAAATTAATTTTTTACCTACAATTTTTTTTTTTTTTTTTTTTAAGTTTTGTCCCCAACTTAAAATTGTACTTCCGCCTTCTTCCTAATTTGTCTTGGTATTTGCTTTTCCATATCTTATTTGACCTCTATGATAAGAACGGGTCATTGTTTCGTAAATTCTATAATATCTTGACCTTAAGATAAAGAATGACCTCATGTCCTCTATTTCATCGTTAAGGGATATGACTAAATGTTGGCTACAACGCGTTATTGAGTTTTGACAGGCTTTCTGTTTTGTCTGTAGTAATGTCCATGTTTTTGAGGCTAATAGTCAAGCATTTTTTGTTATTGTTATATAAGAACATTCTTATCCGATCCAATAAATATTTAGTTAGAAAAATTTTTTTTTTTTTTTAGCTATTTACTTTTTCAAAATATTTACATTCGGCTTAACACTTTAACTATTTATTTTTACTTTTTTATTTAAAATATTACTTTTTTTATCTATTTTTTCTATTCTCAAGGAAAAAATATAACATGACTGTTTTATTTTATTAAGGATGTGTTTAGGATTACGATTTTATAGACAATAAGTGCGATTTTAAATCAAATCGCAAAAATTGAATTGTTTGGGAACTGCGTTTTTAAAAAATTGCGATTTGAAAATGCAGAAAATTTGCGTTTTTAAATCGCAGCTAAGGGGTGCTTTTTTGAAAACGCAGAATTTTAAATGCTAAATTGCGATTTTAAAGGCCAAACTGCGATTTTACCAAACACTTAACTGCATTTTCAAAAATCACGTTTTCAAATCGCATTTTTTAAAATCGCTATTTTTAAAATCGTACTTTTTGAAATCGCAATTTCAAACAGGCCCTAATATAGCTAAGAATTTGTTGAATTACAATAATAAATGTGTGAGCACCGTAAGCAATTCAACATGTTTAGTCATTTTCTTGAGTTGAATTTAGAGTATTTTTTGCTATAAAATTAGTCAAAATATCTTTTTATGTGGGTGCTCCATGTAATGATTTGAATTATACTAACTACATTTGTTTCCAGCCAGCATTGTCATATTCACATTTGAGTTTTATTAGTTCGTAAGTGACTTTGATTTGTCATATAACATGTTTCCCTGCATAAAGAACTTTTGTCTTTGATTTGTGGCTGTACTCGGTTTGAAAATTGATGGTATGCGTGTTCAATTTCCAGCGGTGTTTATCTGCAATCTTCTATTCTAAGTGTTGATTTGAATGTTGAAAATCCTGCTTTCTTCCTGTTTCCAGCACTGTTTATCTGCAATCTTCTATTCTATTTTATATGGAAATAGACTGACGTGGATGGTCTTTTTTTTTTTTTGGTAAAATAGATGCGTAAATCTATTAAATTTACGGGATTCACAGGTAATATTACAGATATAATAGTAAATTTTCTTAAAACAAAAAATATATGTAAGAGAATAACGTCAAATACAATTTTTTTTTTCTCTTACACCAAAATGGCAATGCTGCGCCGCATCGCTACTCGCTAGTTCCATAAAGCCAGCTTTTTCCAGCTGTCATACACTAATCTTCGGGTAAGTGTCTCTCTTTACGAACTCTTTTGGCTTCTTTATTTTTTAGCTCTCTAGTTCACAGGTCCATTCACTTGAATACTTGAATCTGATCACTTGTGTGTGATGTACAGTCTGAAGAATAATACATACATATATTTTCCACATCATGTTATTTTCTTAAAAATTGTTGGGATTTCTACGCATTCGCTTGTTACCGCTTCATTGTTACTTCGTCGATTTGCCACTTAAAAAATCATCCAGAATACATAAAAGTCTCAATTTTATTTAAATTCTTTTGAAAAACTATCATAGGTCATCACTTTTCCTCTAGCTACATCCAGAAGCACCAATGCGTTTACTTATTCAATGATGCAATGGATCCTTTGGTTCATATTATCCTATTTTCATATTTAGGTTCGTTTAGAATTCTGATTTTAAAAAATGCGATTTAAAAATATAATTTTAAAAACGTAATTAAATGTTTAGTAAAATTATAGTTTAGTCTTTAAAATCGTAATTTAACCTTTAAAATTATATATTTTTAAAATCACAGATAATAGATACTTTTTAAAAAAATACAGTATTCAAACAATTAATTTTTTGCAATATAATTTAGAATTATATTTTTTGTCAACAAAAACACAATTTTAAATGCACCCTTAAGGCTGATATCTTACTGGAGTCCACTAGATGATTAACGGGATCATTTATCCTCTCACTTATTGCTATGATCTTGGACTTAAACTAAGTTTGTAATTAAATCAATAAATGCCTGCCATAAGGAACTATGGACATTAAGCTTAGGTTTCCGACATCTAAAGTATGTGGGGTCCATCCTAAAAGACCACTATGATTTTTCAAATTGTGCTATACCTTGGCCTGTCTTGTATGCGGAACTGTAATCCATCCATTTCATTAGCTAATAATCTTTTGCTTTATTTCACTATTCTAGAGCTTCACCTATGGCAGAATTTTTCTTCTTTTCTTTTTCCTTTTTTTTTTTTTGTAAGTTCCTCTTTTGTTTTTTATTCTTTGGTGGAAGTGACTTGTATTAATGTATAGGGTCTCTTTACTGGCAAGGGTCACCTGTGTCAGTTCTTTATGTACAGTACAACCGCAAAAGTGCCTCCCATTATTTGTTTATTTTTCTTTGTTTATATTTCTAGTTATTCTCGTGACACGTACGCTCCCCCCCCCCCCCCAAAACCTAAAAAAAGTGCCTTATATACGGATCTTTGTAGATTTTCATCAGGGTCGTCCTTTTGTATTCCACCACACATTCTATGGCCACATGGAGGCAACCTGAGGGAACCTGTTGTTTCTGGTGGCCGGTGGCTCTGTGGTCTAAAGAAAGCACTACCTCTACCTACACGTACGATATATGATATATATTATTATCTTAGAACATTTAATTTGATACATACAATAATTATGGTTCAGCGTAGAGATTTTCATTTTGTGGTGAACATGTGCCTCCCTTATATATAATTCTTTTGTTTTCGTAATCTTTTGCTATCTTGTATCATTATTAAAGATGTTCCAATCATAGTCAATCATTTGATTCTCTTTCTAATAAGCAGAGTCTCCGGAGAAAGTAAAGGGGTTTACGAACTTAATTAGGAATATTATTAAAGAATTGATTTTATGGGTTTTGTTAATTTGCTTTCTCATTTTTAACTTCTCTGGTATGGCAGTCAGGTGTGGGGTCTGGGCTGGCATTATCTAGGTTGTGTTTTTTGGTAGGCTGTTAGGTTCGCCCCATGTACGCTTTCATAACAAATACCTTTGTAAACGGTTAGGTTCAATGATTTATCGTTGTTTTGTTTCAACGTGCCGACAGATTCTCGATAAAGGAAAAAAAAATAGTTCCCACTTCCCTCTCTCTTTTGGCTGCTGCCTCCAAAATCACCTTACATCAGAATCGAGCTTCTAAAGTAGCTCTCATCCAAAAAGAGAAAAAAGAGCTGATAAAGTAAAAGGCTTGTTTTTACCTCCTTGGTAGTTTTTGCTTCCAAAGGACCAATAATATGTGGGAAGATAACTTGTGATGCTTTAGCAAGGGCTAACAATAAGGACATGGACACCCCACCAAGTCTTTGGGCCTGCTGGTCGTTTTCTTAATCACGGTCGTCTAATTGCATTTCTAACGGTAATAATTATTTAGTTATTCAAAATACGTCTTTTTTTTTATTTTAGCAATTAATTTTGTAATATAAACTCCCAATAGATTATTTATCTCACATTTTACTTTATTTAAATATTATTTTTTAATGTCTTTTTTATTGTAAAAGTTGAGAAAATATTTTTTTTATTTAAAAAAAAAAGAAAGACTAAAATGTGCTACAGTAAAAGAAGGTGCTTCATTTTGAAGCATCTATTAGAGAAATAAAATGATATTATGAGTCATATGAAATGTATGCCGGAGATGCTCTAAGAAGCTTATCGGGAGCGTACAATAGCCGCTGCTGCAGTAGGTGAATGCTTCTAAAATGAGGATGAGCTCAAGTCAAGGTTTGTGCTTGAGAGCACGGCAGGCGTAGGAATTAGCTCATAATCTAGGCTGATGGACCACGGTGTCTTTTTATGGGTGTTTTGAGGCGAGAAGAGGACGGATTTTTTAAGTGAATAGAGTAGTTTCGCATGTCAAAATCATCATCTCTTAAATAGGGGTTCTTTTAGGCAAAAAAAAAACCCAATGCCATCACAGGGAAACCTAGGTCGGTCCTTTTAACATAAAGGAAACGAATCATCTTATCTCTAACAGGTACCAAGTTCTTGATAAGACGATAAAATCTAGCACATGGCACAACACAGATTTCCAGATTAGGGACCACAGGGTCTTTTACTGTCTCAATGATTTGGTACTCATCTGTTGCCTTTGGTATTTTACGAAATGGCAAATATTTTTCGGCCATGTCGCTTCGCACCACCTTGAGGAGGAGTTCCTTAGACCTCTGGTGTAACCCTTTCTGCTATTGGAGAAGATCTTTTGCGGTCGGGGGTCCATTAAAGAGTTCATTTTGCACACAGGACCAGCAATTCTTTTCTCCTATATATATTTGGGTCACATGACTCACATTGTCACTAGGTCTGACCTGGGCTCTTCAGCCATTCGTCGCCCTCGAACGCAAAGGAAGATTAAGGCAAAGAAAAAGGAATAGGCACGATTGAAAAAGACGGGGATGGAAAAGTAAAAGGCAAAGAAAACAAGTATTATGGTGTTGTACACACAAAGTAGCGTTCAGGTAAAATTAAAGGACATCAAAAATAAAAAAGTAGAAAGGAAAGTTTGAAAAGAACGACTTTGAACTTAAAATGATGATCTTTAATATTAGACTGTTGAAATTGGGTAATTATACATGTTAATTTTATGTTTAATTTGTATTTATTTAAAATTAATGTAATTTTTAAAATTATAATTAAATTTATTAATTTTTGATTTAATAATAATTTAAAATACTACATTAATTTTGAGTGAACACATAATAAATATTAAGTTAATATGTATAATTACTCGTCTGAATAATATAAAAATTAGACAACTTAAAAGAAAAAGTTGTACGATCCACCTAGTTGGACAATCTAAAATATGAGTACGTAACACCTCTCTCTTAAGCCACCCTCTGATAGGGATGTTTTAAGAGATAGAATAAAAATCATTTTACATTTTATCTTTTATTTATTTCTGTACAATAGATAGGTAAATTATGGGTTGTACATGTAAATCCTACTAATTTAATAATAAATTCAAAAATATATATAATTGAAAAATAATTTTAAAAAATAAAATGTAACGTCCCTCGTATAAGCGCAACTAAACAATTGTCGTATATTAGTATTTAATGAGCTGACTTTTGATCCCTAATTTTTTTCATAAACATTTTCATTCATGTTCCCCTAATCTCAACTTTTTGGGTACAAAGACAAAGTAGCAGGAAAAAAGCGTAAAATCACTGAGAACTTGACAGAATTTATCGACGGTAGCCTCTTCTTCTTCTTTTTTTTTTTTTTTTTTTTTTGACAACGGTAGTAAAACCTTTACATGTCTGTGGCAACAGACAGCCAGACAGGAACTCATAAAGCAGGGAACAGTGGATTGAATGGTCGAATTGACCAGCCTTCTGCAATTGTGTAAAGCATGGGCCCACATTCACGGCAAGCATGGGACCCTCTTGGGGGGTCATATGATTTTTTTTACCACAAATGTAACGTTATTCGGCAACTTTTTTCTGTTTATTTCTTAACATTTATATTTTATATAGCATATTTATATTCACTTGTTTTATTTTTATTTATTTTATAAAAAAAAAAACAAGTAACTAAAAATCCAACAAAAAGAATATTGAAAGATAACAGCGAAAAATGCTGAATACTATTCCTATACTTATTTGATCCGCGCTGCTTTGGGTCCCACCCATTAAAGTAGTCTAAGGAAACCAAAAAAGAAATAAAAATAAAAACCCTGCCGACGAAATGCGGCAAGAAAACCGTGTATCCCTTCTTGAATTTCGCATATTTGCGTCCGTAATTGGCGTGGATTCTTCTTTTTCTCTCTTTTCTCTTCAATTTTTTTTTTTTTTTTTTTTTTTGGGTTAGGGTTATTCTATTAGTTTATTCCTTAGCCCGCCCCTCTTCTTTTTCTCTCCTTGTCCACGTCCACGCGTTTTTCTTTTCAAGCTACTTTAACCACGATTCCCGTTTCCCCTTTTACTATTCTTTTTCTTTTTTTTTTTCTTTTTTTTCTTTTATATTTTAAAATGCACCTTGCTTAACACCCTCTTGTAGTCAGCCCTTTTTACCCGCATACGCCAAGCACAGAAAATTACGGCAATGATTATCTTTTTCTAAGCAAACATTACGGAGATAATTACTGTATATTGATGTCTACATGTGATTAGGTTTGTCATCATCTAATACGTGTTACTCAAGGTTGTATATGAAATTATATTATTTATTATTTATGTACGAAAGCATTAGAAGAAAGTTTCAACTGTCCTCGTAATTATTTTCATATACAAGTTACGCCAATGCAACCTTGTCTATAATTGGGGTTTTCTTCTTGTTTTTTTATTTCTTTAACCAAATTTTGGGACGTCAAAGCTTCATAGTTGTCCCTCTTATCCTATGAAGAAAGATAACCTTATATTCTATTTATTCTTTAAAAAATCACCTCATATTAAAAGCCTTCAGAGTTTGCCTCAAGCAACAGGCCGGTGAAAAAAAATATTAATATATATAAACTGGGAAATAAATTAGTTGAGTTGGGAATCCAAACAAAATCTGTGAACCATATGCTTGTAGACTAGTTTAGCTTATCTTAATTCCTCTGCCAGAAGTGAGAAGTTGATCTCCTTTTCCACGTGGCAGTGATTTTCATTTGTAGACTATCTTAGTGGCTTAAGATTCTTAAGATATTAGGCAAGGAATAAGTCTTCGTCAACGTGGTTCCCGGCCACGTAATCCCTTTTAGAACATTTTTAGCAATAGTGATTATTTTAGCAGTTTAAATTATGCATTTTTTTATTTTAACTAATAATTTTTTAATACAAACTCTTAAAGATTATTTATTTTATCATTTACCTTATTTAAGAGTAATGATATAAATCACCCTTTATATTTACCTTGTATCAATTTAAAATTTATGTAACTTTTAAAACCATCATTTGATTAAAAGTAAATAATAATCTATCATAAATCAAATAATAATTTTAAAAGTCACATAACTTTTTGTTGACACAAAATAAACATAAAGGATGACATATATATTTACTCGAGAATATATATATATATATTAAAAGGATACGTTGGTACGCGGAATAATTAATCCAAAAAATAGTCCTTATTAAAAATAGAATTAATGGAATAAATTAACTTTTAATAGTCATTCTCAAATTTGAAAAGAATGACTATTTTTTTAATTGAATGAATAATTATTGTCTCATTACTATCGAAATAACTATTTAAATGCTAATTTATTTTATTTATTACATTTTTAATAAAAATTATTTCAAATAATAATCATTGCATATTATAATATAAAGTATTATAACAAACTGTCATATAAAAGTTTGTTGGAACAAAATAGATGAAAGTAATTCATTTTGAAGCATATGTTGTTGGAGAATAAAGTAGTTCATTATAATTAAATATAATTATTATGAATTATACGAAAAGTCTGCCGGAAATCTCTTAAGACGTGGAAGTTGGAGCTGCTCGTGTGGAGAACTGAATCAGACGACTGATGACGTGGCAGAGCTATGCTTGACACGTGTCATAACTTAGCGTCTCTAGCTGACTTGCCGGCTGGCATTTGTCGTACACGAATGGCTTCACTACCACGCAATCTTCATTGACCGTTGGATCTTTAATGAAGGCTGAATTTCATTGACACACTCCGTTGCATGAACTGACCGGTTCTTCATCAAAAAATGTTGAACTTCTACGCTCTCCTTGAAGCATCGTGATGTTATAAGAAAATCATTTTATACCATTTTGGTTTGTCCGGGTGATAGGATTTTTATATATAATTAATTGCTTAAATTGTGTGCAATTCAACAACTAAATTAAAAAAATAATAATAATAATTATGTCCAGCATTGCTAAATTATTTAAGAGTAAAATTATAAACTATATTTTTATCCGATAATTTTAACTAACTTTTTGATAAGTCATTATTAAAAAATAAAAAATTTAAGAATTATTGAGACTACAGCATCAAAATTATAAAATAATTATAAGATAAAATTTTGATATATAACATCACTCATTATTTAATTGTTTGCTAGTGCTTAGAAAAGTTATACCCATTTGATTAGGTTTCAATCTATATAGCAAATATTTTACAAAATGTGCACAAATTGACTTTAAAATTTAAGTGGGCATTCTAGAATATGGCAGAAACAATGAAGATAAAGGTTTGCAAGTGCCCCAAAAAAAAAAAAGAGTACTCAAATCATGGTGATAAGATCACCTAAATCAATGAATATAGTCTTCCTATTTTTTATATTTTCTCTAGGTGTGAAAACTAGAACTCAAGCATAATTTTTTTTTTTTTCATCATTAGGATTCTATTCATCCAATAATATTTTAAAATTCACATTATTATAGTGGGACAAAAAAAAAAATCCTACGTATAGCATTGATCTTTAAATAGTGATGATAATAATTGATTATAAGAAAGTTTAGTGGTAAAATATATAACATTTAAATAGCGTTGGTATGGGATTAGTTATACATTCCACTTGAAGAATATTTATAACTAATATAAAACAAGACATCAAGCATTCAAGTTAGTAATAGATTTTAATCAATAAATATCAAGCATCCAAACTTCTATTATCTCCTAAAAAATGGAATGGATAAAACTTGTTTATATGATATTTGTTTGTCAGACATTGCTAAATTATCATTTTTATAAGGAAAAAATATAAAATTAGTCATTGCGATTAATCAAAATTACAAATCACTTCATACGGTATTAAAATAAATTTATAAGTTCTTGTGATATGCCAAAAAAATAATTTAATCCTTAGAATTAAATTTCATTAAGTACCACATCAGCACCAATTAAATGAATGGCCGCACGCCACCCCTGGTCACCTCTAAGAGTGGCTCGCAAGCCACCCCATCCCCCCAAGGGTTGCTGCCAACCTACATCCACCTATATCTTCTTTTCTTCTTCTTTCTTTTTTTTTTTTTGTTTCTTTAATTAATTTTTAATTTTTATATATTTTTTAATAAGATTAACACATGTCAGCATTTCACTGGTGCTAACGTGACATCTAACAAAATCTATTAAATATTTTAACGAAATTTGACTATTATAACTAAATTATTTTTTTGGCATACTACATAAATTTTTGAGTTCACTTTGATACTATAATAAGTAATTTATAATTTAGACCGACTACAAATACTAATTTTACAATTTTTTTTTCCTTTTTATAAATTACTAAATATTTCAAGAGCTTTAAAAAAGTTGTACGTTTTTATGAACTTTGGATTTATCGTGTCACACACACACCAACTTGTCAATATGTACAAATCAAAACAGTAAAGTTATTTTTTATAGTTTTCTTCCACAAGGACCACAACCATATATCATGATTTTAAGTACATATTTCTAGAAACGTCCTACAACATAAACAATTAAGACAAATATTTGTAAATTGTTCCTGGAGGAAAAAAAATCATAAGATGAAGATAAATTGATAAATATAAAAAAAATCTCTAGATATGAAAAAACTAAATCTCAAGCATAATTATTGATATTCATCACTGATATTTTGATTAATATATTTTAAATAGTGATGGCAACAGTTGACCACAAGCCAATTTTACGATTAAAATATTATGCATTTGCTTTCCAAGTTGCAAACTTTAGATTGTATTGGCTTATTAGTGACGAGTTCTTCAACTTTTAGAAAAATGCCTACGAATATATATATATATATATATATCCTTCCAAGTTAGCAATTTAGTTCTTAGCAAAAAAGTATTAAACTGTTACCCTTTCATTACCTGAAAGATTAGGGTTGTATAACATATTTGTCTACACAGTTTTTTTTTGGGTTGGTTGGTTTGTTCAACATTTTAAGTGGTAATTTTCATATATTACTAACTGTTTCAAAAGCTTAAATCGATGAAGTTTTCATAATAAACTTATAAAATTAATATTTCTACATATTTTATGCTGAATTTAAAAAGAAAATCTTGACTGAAAATAGCTTTTTAAGAATTAATATCCAAATATTCACCCTTTTTTTTTTAGTTATTTTGATGATCGGTATTTGGCCGTAACATTTAGAGAAATTATTATTTATGTTATGATACTTTAGTTTTATTTTTGTAATATTTAAGATCATGGGTTTTAAAGTAATAGTTATTTCTGTATAAAAATGAAAAGTCTTTTGTTACAAACTCTCTTTAAAAAGTGTGAAATCTCATAGTCTTATCTCTTATAGATTAAGGTTGTGAGGTGAACCATAAAATAGCTTATCAAGGCGTTATAATGAGGTTAAGTTTATGGTGTTTTGAACGCACCAAAATTTTATGGCAACAAGTAATGATACATGGTGATTCGGCCACCTCCATGTAGCTAAAAGGGGATGAGTCACTTGGCTACCTCCTATTTCACTTTTTTATTTTTTTAAGAAAATAAAAAGAACTTAATTTTAAATTGTCTTATTTATTTAAAATTTATAGGGATATGTTTGTATTATTGAACATAATTTTGGGTCTTTTTTGCCTATTTACAAGACAAAAGTGGTACATTATAAGTTTTTGGTAGTTTATGAGGTACATTAATGCACTATTTAGTTTTGGGGAACAATGGTATGTGTAATTTTTCTAAATTTTTATTTTTTGTTCTTAAAACAAAAACATTAATAAACAATCTAAAATACAAAAAACTCTTAAAATCACAAAAACAGTTCTCAATTTTTTTTCTTTTTTTTTTAATACAATTTCAGTTGTTGTTATTATTCCTCAAATTTAATCTCTAAAAGTATAATGTCTTTCGAGCATATAAGAAGCACAATTTTTTTTGAATGCTATTAAAAAAGTATGTAAAAAATACATACTATTAAAATAACGTGTTTTTTTTACATGCTAAGAAATACATTACATTTTTAAAGACCGAGTTTGAAAGAATTTTACTACAATCAATTTATAAGAAATTTATATCCATATATAAATATTTATATATAAGTGCATTAGTAGTAGCTTCTCTTATATGTTCCTTAAATATAAGGAGCAAAACTATTTTTTGTTTTCCTATTCAAATAAACTTAACAATAACTTTTCTTATTATTTTTATATACTATTTAAATATTCTTTTAAATAAATATTAGGAAAAAGAAAAAATTATTTCAAATAAATACTAAAGAAAATAGATGCAAGAGAAAATTTTTTTAATATTAAAATAATATCAAATAAAGCAAAAATGCTGCCCTATATTGAGGGCAACACCCTTGATTCCCTTAGTTCAAGTGGCAAAATTATCTCGGCTATCTCTCAGGTGAATCCCCCCCTGTACGACTGTCTTTGGTGAAGCTCTTGCAGCCAAACTTGCCGTCTCCTTGGCCTCTTCCCTAAAGCTCAAGTCTTTTATTATAGAAGGGGATTCTGCTTTGGTTATCTTGGCTCTGCAGCAGTCTCTTATTGTTCAAGACTGGACTATTGCTGACATTATATCAGACACCCTCTCCATTATTTCTATTTCTTCCTCTTGGAAGGCTGGAAATAAAATTAACAGAAGTGCTAATTTCTGCGCCACATCATGTGGCATTTTGGGCGCAGCCAGATCCCATGCTGGCAGCATTCCCATGTTTTTCCCCCGCACTCTTCTTTTCCTTTGAAGGGATTAACATCCCTTCCCCTGTTTGTATCTTGTTTGTTTTCTTTGTTTTTATGTTTGTACTTAAAAAAAAAAAAAAAAAAAAAAACATTAAAAAATATGTTTCATGAAAGTTTCTTTTAGAAGTTTTCTTAAATTTATGTAATTTGAACGAATTTTAGGGAGAAGTAGGGTAACATATGTCCAAACAGTACACAGTGGTGCCAGCATGAACAGCACCCATCAGCCTTTTCCATCTCAATACTATTTCCAAATGATTAGCTAAGAGCAAAAGCGCGTTAACGGTTGGTGCGGCAATTTAAATTGTCAAGGGGCTTTTGGTCTTTTCGTCATACAGTCCCGTGTAGCAGATGCTAAAAGCGTTGACGCGTATGTGGACGCGGTGCACCACACGACAGTGGGGCCGTCCCCCTCCTACGCCGACGATACAGTAGGGCTGGGCTAACGCGTGGGCCCAAACGCACATGTGGGCTGTCGCTTTCTTTACATCGGACAGTTTTATGTGGCTCTCTTGCCGGAACCCCACTCCGTGCTCAAAAGGGCACAGCAAGAACCGTTTGATTTAAATCGTGTTGATGTTGATGACGGTGATCAGCATCAAATGTGATACGGACGCGTAACATGCATGCCGGTGTTCTGCATCTAACTTGCCATAAATGCTGGGTTCAATGGGATTTGTGAGGTACAACGCATGTCTTTAATTCGTTGATTACGTTAATCTGTCTTTTCTGTTGGTCACTTTTAAATGTCAATATTATCCGTTTCAAGCTGTTTAAGTTGAACCCTAATTTTACATTATTCATTTTTTTTCAAATGGCATGGTTACCTCTTCCCACTGATAAATTCTACATGTCTATTTAATTTGTTTTTTTCTATCCATTCAGCCTTACGTGGCTTATTTTTTTTAAAAAAATAAAAAATAAATAAAGGAAAATATAGGGATATTAACCAAATTTATTGATGACGTGATATGTAGCTATGATTTTTTGGTTAAAAAAAAATCACTTTGGCCAAATGATCAAAGATCGACAAATTTGATGGACATGTAGCCTTTCCTCCTTCTCAAATCTCATATATGTGGATATTTTGTAAGAGAAAATGTAGGTTATATTGTTTTCTTTCTTTTTTTATTTTTTTTATTTAATTTTTTTTCTCAAAATACCAATATTAACAAATAACTAAAAATAAAAAACACTCAAAATTATTTTTTTACATTGAAATATTTTTTAAAATAAAATAAAATAAAAAACTCTCCAAACATGTTAACAAGCAATACTATACCCCACACTTTTATAGCTTATTGTGTCTTGGTTTATATTGTTTTTAAGTAGAACAATGCTTCATAAGATGGATTGTCTAATTAAACCCATTGAAAAAATGCTAGTATTTAATAGAAACAAGAAAACTAATTTGTATTCTTTTTTTCTTCTTGTCGAGGATTGACTGAAAATTATGATTGTTTATCAAATTCAACGAATCAATTGATAAAACTAAGTTAAATAGGTAGCAAGTAAACGTCCAATAATATTTTAATTTTGTTAACAAATTGTTGAGGTCACTCCACCACAATTTGACTCGCTTAATTAAGCATTGCCACGTGGAAAATTATAGGAACAACAACTCTGCAACAAATTACAAAAAAAATAAGAGGACCTGCTAAAAGAGTCACGACAGTGTCGTTGGTGGTCGATAGGATCACTACCACGAACAAAGAGACAAAAGAAACTCGCTGGTCAAATGCTCAGGCAATATATGTAATAGATCGAACTCAAATTAAGCTTATGTCTAATTATTGATGCTCGTGGAAAAAGAGCCATCATTCGCCCCAACATTCTATCAATATTTTTCCTTTGACTATTTTTAAATTATACGCTCCCCCGAGCCTGCTTTCGGATTTGACAATTCTAACTTAGCAATAACTAAGATTCCCACGCTAATTATATGATATGTTTTAAATGGTTAATTTTAAAAAAATAGCATTGGACAAAATAACGCGTTAATTTACGTAATACTTGTTATACTAATTATTAAAAAATTAAATTTATAAATTTAAATTTTATTTCTTAATTTTTTTATTTTGATATTATGTCAGGTGACACTTTTGGTGACCATAATTTGTTACAAATTTATAGTAAAAACGGAGTACCAGAAATGACCGTCATAATTCACCGCTCTTTGGGGTTAATGTGAAAACGTGCCAGCAAAATTGAAGCAATGGTTATTGGAGGAGTAGTGCCCGTGAGGATTTAAGAATGAGAAAGTGGAAGGGTAGTACTGTAATTTCGAAAAGGCTAACTGGAAGTTCATTTACTCCAATAGTCATATGATCTGACAGTGGACACCCAAAGAAAGTTAGAAACCAACAACTCTACCCCTAGCTTTTAAAAGTGGGATTAAAATCCTGTGCCCTCAGGTCCCCCCAACCCCCCTCCTCACCCGCTCTCTCTCTCTCTCTCTCGTCCAAATTCTCGTGTTGATTTCATAAAATTCTCGTGAGATCAACCAATTCCCGGCTCCGCCCCTAAAGTTAAAGCCAATTGCAGGCAACCGGCCGGACCTTCAACCCTAGCCGGGATTCGGCGCCACCGGCTCCACTGTTAACGACTTCAAACTTTTTTTTAAAAAAATATAATCAAGGATTAATAAAAAGGCTTATCCCATAGAGTTGTATGGACTTGGTCCCCAAAAAACGAATAAAGTCAGCCTCTCTAATCTATATTCACACTCACGAGAGAGAAATATCAAAAAAAGAAAAAAAAAAAAGAAAAGAAAGTAGCTATTGAGAGAAAGGAAGAAAAAAGAAATTAAAAAAAAAAGAAAGAGAGAGAGAGAGAAATCTGGTGGGATTTGAGCTGTGATTTAGCTGTCTTTTGATGCATTATTTCAATAGCACACACATCTCCAAAATCCCTAGAAAAAAATCCCTCTTCTCCTCTCTTCTGTTCTCTTCCTTCTTTCTCTCTCTCTCTCTCTCTCTCTCCTGAGCCCCAAAACCAAAACCCAAATCCCTTCAAAAGGTCTCTCTCTGTGCCCACATTTTCCTCAGATCTCAAAGTGAATACCCATTTTTTGCATTCGAGAGAGGAGGAGAAGGAAAGGAGGAAAAAGAGAGTGGAATTTGGGAACTCAGATGTCTCATGTGAGATGAAGAGGAAGACCCACTTCAGCCTCCACTTTGATCTTTCACTCCTCATTCTTCTCTTTCTTGGCACAGCCTCGCTCTGTGCCTCTGTACGGGTCGATATCACCCCCCATGGAAGCCTCACCGACGCCGAAGCCTTGTACATCAGGCAGCGCCAGCTGCTATACTACAGGGACGAGTTCGGCGACCGAGGTGAGAAAGTCACCGTAGACCCATCTCTGGTTTTCGAAAACCCAAGAATCAAAAATGCTTATATTGCGTTGCAAGCTTGGAAGGAAGCTATTCTCTCTGATCCCTTGAATCTCACCGGCAATTGGGTTGGATCTAATGTCTGTAACTACACTGGGGTTTTCTGTGCTCATGCACTCGATGACCCCAAGATCCGAACCGTCGCCGGCATTGATCTCAACCACGGTGACATTGCTGGGTACTTGCCGGAGGAGCTGGGCTTGCTTGTTGATCTTGCATTGTTCCACATAAACTCTAACAGGTTTTGCGGTACTGTGCCGCACAAGTTCGAGACTCTGAAGCTTTTGTTCGAGTTCGATATCAGCAACAATCGCTTCGCCGGCAAGTTCCCGGAGGTGGTCTTGAAGCTCCCGCAGCTCAAGTTCCTGGATCTGAGATTCAATGAGTTCGAAGGGACTGTGCCAAAAGAGCTCTTCGACAAGCCATTGGACGCCATCTTCATCAACCACAACCGGTTCAGGTTCGATCTTCCCGACAACTTCGGCAACTCACCGGTGTCGGTCATCGTGCTGGCCAACAACAAGTTCCACGGTTGCGTCCCTTCGAGCCTCGGCAACATGTCCAACCTCAACGAGATCATCATGATGAACAATGGGTTCAGATCCTGCCTGCCTCCGGAGATTGGTCTGCTCAAGAATTTGACCGTATTCGATGTGAGTTTCAACGAGCTGTTGGGCCCATTGCCGGACATGTTCGATAAATTGGTGAGCATTGAACAGCTCAACGTGGCACACAACTTGCTGTCCGGCAAAATCCCCGCAGGTATCTGTAAGTTGCCGAACCTTCAGAACTTCACCTACTCGTATAACTTCTTCACGGGAGAACCACCGGTGTGCTTGAGCCTTCCGGACTTCAGTGACCGGAGGAACTGCTTGCCCAATAGACCGGCCCAGAGGTCCGCCAAGCAATGTAAGTCGTTCTTGTCCAAGCCTGTGGATTGTAGCTCCTTTAGATGTAAACCTTTCATTCCTGCTTTGCCTCCACCTCCTCCACCCTCGCCACCTCCTCCATCACCTCCGCCTCCGGTTTACATACCACAATCACCACCCCCACCGGTCTTATCGCCTCCACCTCCGCCACCCCCACCACCACCACCTTCACCTTCACCACCGCCACCACCAATTTATTCACCACCACCGCCCCCACCACCACCGCCTCCGCCCCCACCAGTTTATTATTCACCACCGCCTCCACCACCACCACCGCCTCCGCCACCACCTCCACCACCACCGGTTTATTCACCGCCGCCTCCACCACCCTCGCCCCCACCACCTACTCCATACTGTGTGCGCTCCCCACCGCCACCGCCACCAAACTCACCACCGCCACCTCCTTTGTTCTCCCCACCTCCACCAGTAGCATACTATAATTCACCACCTCCGCCTCAACATTCGCCACCGCCACCACCACCACACTCACCACCCCCACCTCCACATTCACCTCCACCACCTATTTACCCCTACTTATCACCACCACCGCCTCCAACTCCTGTCTATTCTCCACCTCCCCCAGTCTATTCACCACCTCCTTGTATAGAACCGCCCCACCTCCACCACCACCATGTGTAGAGTATTCGCCGCACCACCACCACCGCCATCGCCATCACCACCGCCACCAGTTCATTACTTGCCACCTCCATCACCTTCGCCCCCACCACCACCACCACCTACAGTGTATAATTCGCCACCCCCGCCCCCACCTCCAGTGTACAATTCGCCGCCCCCACCAGTTCACTACGAATCTCCACCACCACCAGTTCACTATTATTCTCCGCCCCCACCTCCAGTGTACAATTCGCCGCCTCCACCAGTTCACTACGAATCTCCTCCACCACCACCAGTTCACTATTATTCTCCGCCCCCACCATCTTATTCCCCACCACCACCACCAGTTCCGTGTGAACATCCACCGCCTGCTCAGTCACCACCACCGCCAATAGTTTATGAGAGCCCACCGCCTCCCACTCCAGTATACGAGGGGCCATTGCCACCAATCATCGGAGTCTCATACGCATCTCCTCCGCCACCGCCCTTCTATTGATTCTTTTGAGACTTCTCCTCTTAACCTTCCCTTAATCACAATCAATACTCACATTTATAGTCGCGGCCATTGCTTCTTTCTCCTCTTCCCGTGATCCATCTCCACTGGTTCTTCTTCCTCTTTGGGCAATTCTCGTCGCTCATGATACAAGACAATGTAAAAGGGTATGTGAAACTCTAGGAATTATCTTCTCCAGCAATGTTCTGTCTTTGGAAATTTTGAATGTTGTTGAAGAAACAGAGAAGAGGTGAAAGATAGAGAGGGAGGTAAGAGGAAATAGTCTCTCCAGTATTTATTTGAATTGTTATGGATATTTGAGTTGTGAAATAAAATTTGGCAGAGGAAGAGTAGGGTTTCAGAGAACGTGTATGTATAGGGATGAAAATTTGGAGACCATAATTCAGGGCTACAGAGATGGCAGCACTTTCTGCTGCTGTTTCTGGTTTGTGGGATTTTATTGTTATTGTCTCTCTTTTATATCATACTTTTGTTTCTTATTCCTTTCTCCAATTTATAGTATAATCATGAACATTTTTACTTGTATTCGATTTTCAGATTTCTCTTCTCCTCTGGGTCACATTTTCTGTTGTCAGATTTAAAAAGGTGCTTGTTTCATTTGGGATTCCATATGTGATTGGATAATGATAGCCTTCAGTCTCTTTTATTTTTTCTTGAAGTGCCAGGAGAAAAAGGAAAAGTATGAGAAATGGGCCAAATGGCTTTTTGATTCTCAAAGATTTCTAGGCAATACAAAACTGAGTTTGCAGTGAGATTCAAGAGAATGGGATTCGATCCATCTTCTATATTAGAAAACCCATGTGCATTGATGATCATACTCCAGCAAACTTTGCTAATTTCTTGTTTCCTCAATATTTGACATAGAGCGACTAGTTTCCAGTTTGTGGAGGAAAACTTTTAACATTCATTATGACCTTATGCCAATATTTAAGTCCTACCAGTGTTCGTTTTCATCTAGAAGATGAAGGCATCTCCTGAAATTTCAATCCCACTAAGAGACATATGTGGCCCTGTGAGGGGGACCTGAATGGCCACCCATGTTCCTTGATTGATGCTATCTCCGTACAATTCTTGAGCTGAGAGTTTCTCCTTAGATTAATATTCTTGGGATTAGTAGCATGTGCAACCCACTAAATAATGGTTTGAAATTTTGAATTCAAACCTGTTTACTTCACGCTCACACTTTCCCATTGGAATTCGGAATGTTCATCAGATTATGCTCACAAAAAGCTTAAAAAGGGTTGAGGTAGGATGGGAAACTCTTTTTAACAGCATTTTTTTTCCCCTCGGATGCATCATTATGACATCCCCAATAGTTAGTTGTTGACGGTCCCGTTCTCACTATTCTTGCGCATTCCTAGTGTGAAAGAAGACTTTATTAGTAACTTAGTGGCTGTCAATTTTTCGGGTTATGGTTGATGTTAATTGTTTTATACTGATGTTTCAAAACGATTCAAATTCAACACAACATATAAAACTAATAATTTTTTATATGATATACGAATTCAACACAAAATTAACCGATTGGAGTTGACGGGTCTTTAATATGTTTAATTAAGTGAATTATATTAGAATAATAATTAACTTATATAATTTTAAATTCATATTTCGACATGATCAGAATTCAACATGCAAACTCGACTCCCGAGAGTTTCCCCACTTAAAAGATTTGTGTCACATCATTACCTTGGTAGACTTTACTATTTTGCAATTGTAATCAACTCCACCGGTGGTGTTATAGCGTGATTTTCTTTCAAAGGTCCCTTTTAGGGGACAAAATCTAGAAAATCCAATGAAGATCAAACAAAATCAAACACCAACAAGAGACACTTTTGCCTCCATAACCAACTCCATGATGACATTAAATCCTCTCTATCGCAACAGAAAAATCACCAGAACATGGCTGCCATTTGCTACCACCACCGAATCCCTTTAAATGCTGCTGCCAACTCTTTCCTCTTTGGATTTTCCTTTCAGCCTAGTGAAGCTCAGCTTTACCGTGTCAAGAACAACTTGGCTGATTCCTCGAGATTGAGAGAAGCCCCCTTTATCCGGAGTAAGTGATAGCCGTTGGGAAGGCCCTACATTCCAGCAAATTTCGTTGCGTATATAGTTGTTCCTTTCCTTCAATGCCTATGAAATTGACAACACATATCCAGAGATTGTTGGTTCCAGGACCATTCCTTTTCTGGCAGAGAAATTCATTTCTGGATCGTCGGTAAAACTGGAATATATACAAACCTTGCCAAAAATACGCCCTGGTTACCATTCTTAACAAAATTTCTATTTTGAATATCTGGGGGGAAGATAAGGAAAAAGAATAAACCAGTTGTGTCCACTCATCTTTATCTGCGTGTATCAGGGACCATGGACATGCATCTTATCACCAACTGTTGCTTTTTGCATCCAATTCTTCACTGTGAATTTATTAGGACGATGGGGATCTCCCCATAATCCCCTGCCCTGAAAATTGTATGGGCGAGAGAGGGGCAGAAGAGTTTTTTTTTTTTTCAAACACATTTTTGTTTAAAGAAGGGAGGATAGGGTAATAACAAGAATGTCTAATCATAAGAAATCCCGGTCTCATTGGAATGGAGTACAATGCTATAGATATAATTTTTAACTTTAAAAATGACGTGACTTTTAAAATTATTATTCGATCAAAATTCAAAAACGAGATTCACTGAAATCCAATAGAATGAGTATGATACCAGTAATCATAATTCTTGTAACATGTTAGCTTATTTTGTACTCCCATTTGGCTTTATTCATTTTATTCGGCTAAAACATAATATGCCTTATGATAAAGGGAAGAATATACGTAGAACGCAAAAAAGTGGTTGAATTCTCCCCAATACCCATAGGTGGAAAGCATTTTAGGTCAAATTTGTGAATCCCATTACTGTTTTCCTTTGTCATGTCAATTTAGCCTTTTACATTCCAACAATTAGCATTTAGTCCCCCCGTCTCAACCCCATCAACTCTTGAAATTTCTTTTATTTTTTAAAATAAGGTTTGATAGACACTGCAATTTCAGCCCAATAAAATAAAAATAGAACGAGAATATATTACGTAGAATATTTCTTTTCTTTTTCAGTGCTAAGAAAAATATTCGGCTCTAGTTGTGCCCCTTTATGTTTTATTTTTTTTTATTTTTTTGTGCTTGTCCTTTTCTACCCATAAAAGATGAATGATAAGACGGCAAAGGTATCCACCAAGCCGCAAGGATTGTGATGTCCAAAAAACGGGTCCTCCGTAGCTAGACAGCCTATACTCACATGGGGTGTTATTTGTTAAGCTTTCCACATCATATGTGTAACCAAAATTTTAATGTAACCAGTTGGGTTGACTTGCTTCTCATTACCACAAATGGGACACACCTATCATTTAATTTTGGGCTATATGGACAGCCTGTGATTAGGTAAAAATATATTAATGTCACGCCATAAAGTGATGCTCTCATGATATTGACCCCGTCAGAAAATTAGAAAAGACAAAAAAAAAAAAAAAAAAATCTAAACAAATTAATGGAATGCCTTAAACTATAAGAGTGTTTCCCTACCAAATCCTAATTATTTGAAACCTTCCCCAACGCTCTGTTCTACCCGGCTTTATTAACCAGAATTCATTCATGCTTTAATTTTTAATTTTTAATTTTTTATAGTCACACACATTTTTTAAAATATATTTAAGAATTACATGCTTTAAGAATACCGTACAATTAAATATGCCAAAGCTTTTTTTTTTTTGACAAAATAAACAAAAGAGATAAAGAAATAGTGGATACAAAAATGTGAATGGAAAGGTTGTGGATGACATGCATAGGAAAAGAATTTCATTTTTCTTTTCCACATTTAGGGAACCAAAATTGGGGGACAAATTAATGGTTATTTTTAGGGATGGTAATTTGTGTTTGCGTGTCGGGTTTGGATCGTATCGAAGTATAAATATAAGACTATATAATCAATCATAATTCGACTTATTTAATTAAATAGGTCATATCCTCAACCTTAACCCGTTAATTTTGTGTCTGGTTCAAAACTTATCAGTTCTAATTATTTCATGGTCCCTTTAATTATTCTGCCTAAAACTTCAAACAACCAATTCCAACCAGCCCAATGGCCCCCAATCATCCAATTTGTATCCATAACCTCAAAGGTCCAGCTTACATCAAGCCAGGCCCACACTAGCAAAATCATAGCAACCCAAGTTTACATCTGGCCCAAAGAGGCCCAAGCACCACAAGCCTAAAGGCCAACTTCTGCCCCCATAACTCAAACCATGGCAACCTATAAATTCCCCATCCTACCTCCATAAATAAATTTACTCTGTGGAGCTTCTCTCAGACGAAACTATTGACTTAAAGAAAGAGCTTCACACAATCATAAGACCGTTAAAATAATTTTTCAAGCTCATAATTTAAAACTTAAAGCCTACTTTAATGCTCATTACGTTTTAGTAATCCAATCAACTGTCTCTCAACTGATCTTGGCCACAATCTTATTTCTTGGGTTCTAAGAATAAATCTACAGTTTATTTGGCAAATTAAAAAAAAAAAAAACGAGCGAATAATTTCTCCCCCACATATGCAGTTAGCCACCACTTATGTTCATTCATCTCTTTTCTCTCTTTTCCTTCGCTGTGAGAGACTTGATTAGCAGCCCTTCATAATTTATTTAAATGTTTAACTTAACAAAATTTCTTGCTGAAAAAATAAAAAATAATTAAAAAAAAATCCAGATCTCGGAACAGTGAATTAGTAATAATGTGGAGGGACTTTCATGATAAAGTTAATCTTTTTTTTTTTGTAAGTGATAAAGTAATCTTTTTTTTTGGTAAGTGATAAAGTTAATCGTTTTTTTTTTTGGTAAGTGATAAAGTTAATCTTGATTTAAGAGGAAGGCTCCTGGATTGGCGTTAATGTTGTAACATCAACCTTTTACTCAAGGGTTAAAAAAAAAAAAAAGAAACAAGGAAAAAAAAAAAAAACAAAAAACAAAAACAAAAATAAAAGCACTACTCTTTTCCAATATTGTATTGGCATTTGGTACAGCCGCACAAGTAGTAAGCCCGTGCACGCACATGACATAAACGTTGTCGTTAAAGTCATGTTGCCACCCTTTGACGACATTCTTGCGTAGCCAAAATAGTTGAAAAAAAGAGTATACAGTCAAAAGCAATACCAAAAAGATTCCTACTTTGAGTTTTGTCTCTTGCTCTTTCGGCGTATGCGGTATGGGTAATCCGCCGAACGGCCATGATTGAGAATATTCTTTCATTCTTTTACATTCGGTTCAACAATTTTTTTTTTTAATTTTTTTTTTCATTTAAAAAATTTATTTATTTTTTCTACTTAAGAAATCAACCTTTTTAAAACATTTAGAATATCTTTGATACACATAATGACTATTCTTTAAAATAATCCTTATTAAAAATAGAAGAAATAAAATAAAATAGTTTTGATATTAAAAAAATATATATATATTTTAATACTTGAAATAGCTATCTACGTTGCCATATGAAAATAAATATTCCTTAAATTAATTAAGGGAAGAACTATTTTTCTCAAATTTGAGAATAATATCTATTTTTTCAATTTAAGGAATAGTCATTCATTCATTACTATGAGAATGACTATTCTAAAACTAATCAATTCCACCCATTTCATTTTTAATAAACGCTAATTCAAATAATAGTCATTCTACGTACCAAACATATCCTTACATTTTAATTTTAATTTTAATTATTCACTTACAATATTCTATTTAAATATTTTTCTTTTTCAAAATATCTACCTTAAGTTATGTGCACGTCTTATATATCCAAGAGTCATAAAGTTTAGTTTGGTGGCCACTACATTAATTTTCATTCAAATTTACATTTGAGCTAGTCAAAATAACTTTTTGCCAACTTGGTGCGAATGCTTATCGACCATATGATCTGTAAACATCATCCAAATGTTTCTTTGTGTAAAAGCATGTGATATAATTCTGCAAGCAAGAATGATTCAATCCTTCAAGCTTTGCTTTCAAAAAAGGGCCTATCAGCTATCGTTTCCTAACAGCATTTTTTGCTTTTCTTTTTTATGTACAAGCACTTTGTGTGTTATAAGGTGGGTCAATGATTGTTCGTCCGATTAGTAGTTAGAAAAAAAAAAAAAAAAAAAAGAAAAAGCACGAGATCCGGAGAAACTAGGGCATGTTTGGCTAGAGAAGTTACTGTTCAGTAGGTTTTACTGTTCATCACTTTTCCTAAACCCAAAAAAAATATTCCCACTTTTTATATCACATCAACCACTTTTTAACAATTTTTTTTTTATTACTATTAAAGTAAAAAATTTACTAAAAAACAAAAAATTTTACTTTTCTATACAAAAAATTTACAACATTTATCCTACTTTATATCACATCAAAAGTCAACAACCCATCTACCCCAACCTATAACCTTTCCCAAACATGCCGATTAACTAATAAGTTCTAACTCTTACCAGTGAACAAAATTAGACCAAGTACAGCACTTAAAGTCTTAGCAACAGGAGTTCTTTGTTTCAAGTAAAACGGAAATAATTATTTTATTGTTAATTTTATTTTGTTGTATTTAATAGTGCATATAATATCACGTCTTTCAAATTTTTTAAATGATGTGGCAATATTATTTTATAACGTGATACTTTTAAAATAATACATGTCACATTAATGTTTTCTTTGTGTCTATTCAAAATTAATTTGACTTTTAAAATTATTATTGAATTGGTAATAAATCACTATTGAATTTTTACTAACAATAATTTTAAAAATCACATCAGTTTTAGATAAATACAAAAAAAGACATTGAGTAACATGTATTATTACTCAATTTAAAATGATACAATTATTAATAAAAAATATAAAAATATATATATAACTTTTTATAATGCGAGAGAGAATAGTAATAAAATGTGATGACAATAATAATATAATAAGCTTAAATACTATTGGACTAGGTAATTTAGATGTTATTGGACTGGATATGGGGAGGGAAAGTATATATATTATATAAAGGTTTTAATTGTTTCGACGTAAAATATTTTTAGAAAAATGTTTTCCTTAATTTTAAGTTTGGTACGACCAAAAATTGTGGTCAAATCGAAATACTTTTGGTTAACAAGGAAAATTTTCTTTAATTTTTGTAAAAATGGTTTTTTTTTTTTAAAAAAAAAAACTGTAAACCATTTTTCGAGTTTAAGCTTCTCCTTGCACGCACTCCCTCACAGTTCATTCTCTGCTACTGCCAAAGTTCATTGTCGACTGTTGCCGGCCTCCGAAGGTCACCTAAAATTGCAGTCAGCTGCTAGAGTTTGCCAAAATCTATTGCCGGCCACTTGCAAAATTGCTTGCCCTCTATAGCCATCATTGAAGGTGGCTGGCCATTATCTGCCGTCACTGATGTTCTGTACAAGCCAAACGCTAATGGAAAATATTTTATGTCAAAACAATAATATCTAAGAGCATTCACAATAGTTTTTATTTTTTTTATTTTCCTTAAATTTAAGAAACAAAGTTATTTTTTGCTTCATTAACCAAATACACTGCACAATAGTTTTTATTTTTTTTTATTTTTATATATATCATTAAAATGTTATTTCTTCACAAAATACAAGTTCCCTACATACCCTCACTTCTTTTACAAAATTTCAACGTAGTCCCTAATAAAAAGCAAAAAGAGGAGAGGAGAGGAAAGAAGAGAGAATAAATATATATTTTGAATTAAAATAATAAATAGAGAAGCTATACGAAAGCTCTTTAATTATTAGCTTTTTCTATATATTGAATTCAACTATAGCAAACTCAAGGGTTAGTGAACCAATAGGAAAGTTGTTGTAAATTACTTTTTATGGTTTTTTTTTTTAATTAATTTTTCTATATTTAAAGAATGGAATGAGTTATTGGGAAACTTATGTGAATGCTTTTAAGACTAGTGATTGTAATGAAATTAATTGAAAAAGAAAAAAGCGTTTAGACAGTGAGAGTGGGCAGCTGTCAGCTAGGATTGCTTGACTGGATTTTCTTTGTTTTTTTGATGAATTGCTTGACTGGATTTTCTGTCTTGATGTTAATTACTTTGTTGCTGGAACGTCTTGCCGGTGATCATTCTACTTTTACTTTCTCTCGATTGTCATGTGCTTTGTTTTGTTTCATTATCTTGGTTCTTATCATGCCATAGTGGGGAAATTAAAGGGAAAAGAAAAGGGTTGGTGGGCGGTCGCACAAAATGTAGCTACTACTATTTTAATTTTGTACGAGTTATCAAAGTATTAATATAAGGAAAATCCTGCCATAGGTGCTTCTATGACGAGCCTTTTCCTCTCCTTTACCATATCAAAGTATATATTATAAGGAAAAACCTACAGAAACTTTCAGTCTAATAATGAGAATGGGATGCTCCAGAAACTGTTAAAATGCATCCCATTCTCATTTGACTGAGAAAGAGAGACACGGTTAGTTTTAGTGTCTGCAAAATGTTGGGCAAATCATGATGATTGATGCATGGCAATTGTTTGTTAAAATGCAGAGCAGAGACCTTGTGACGTTGACGGCGATGATTGGCGCGTATTGTGACTCTGATAATGCTAATAAGTCGCTGATTTTGTTTGACAGCCGTTGTCCCATATAATTAAGAAAAATGTTATAATATTTACTCAAATTTTTTTTTTTATTTTTTTAAATATTATCATCACCATTGGATCTGTAGTCTCAATGATTATCTACACATGGGGACCACAGATCCAATGATAATTTTAAAAAATAAAAAGATAGGAGAAGGATATGAGTAAATGGTATAGCATTTCTCTATAATTAAGGTTGCTGATTTTGTTTATGCTTGTGCAAAATTGTGGCCATGCATAAGGCAATACTTATTCATGATTATATATATAATTATAAATAAATTTTTCTTATATGTCATCTTAGGACTCTGACGATCGTCGATTGATATGGTATGGCATGCATTGTATCAAAGATATCTCTCGCAAAGATATTTAGAAAAAATATTTTTTTCAATATTTTTAATTAATTTTATTTTTTAATCTTGTCCCTATAAATTAAAATTCTAGTTGCACAAGAAAGTGGGGTTTTTCTTTCTTATTCTTTTACTCAAGCACCACCAAACCTTTAATAGAAAAAATAGTTGCCACAGATTTTTTTTTTTCCCCCTGACATGTAGGTATTTAGTGGGGCCATTAAAAACATGCGTTAAGCTTTTTTAATAGAAAAAAGTACGACAGATATTAATTCTGCATGCTATCCACTGCATGCCACCAAGAAAAGTTTTATTTTTGATTATTTCAATTTATGTATCTTTTAAGTCCGGAAAGTTTCATTACTTGAGATTGTTTTTTTGAGGAATAAAGTTTTAAATTGGATTGATTTTTTTTTTTTTCAATCCTTAAAAATGTCAATCAATTTAATAGGCGGATTTCATTTTTTTTTTCTAATGTAATTTAAAGAAAACTTTAACCTCTTGAAATTTCCAAGCAAAAAGAAAAACTCATGGAATTCAACTGTTACAGTATTTTTATTCGGTTCTTTAAAATATGAATTTTTTTACTTTAGAGAGTCAAAATTTATTTTAGACCATTTTATTATTTTCTTCCGAGTCTATTCTTTGAAGAAAAAAGTAAAAGCATTCACATCCGGCTCCTTATTTTTATCTTCAAAATAAGGAGTAAAATAAGTTTTTCTTACTTTAAAAAGTCTTTTTTTTTAAACACCTACATCCAGCTCCCTAAATTAGGAATCTACTTTGACTTTTTCATTTAAATATTAATATTTTAAAATTTGAATATTAAAAAAGAAGAGTATAAATTAATATTTTATTATAAAAAAAAAAAAAGTAAGGAGCTGAATGTGAGTAATAAAATGGTTCAAATTTTATTTTGACTCTTTAAAGTAGGAAAATCCCTATAGTGGAGAACTGGATAAGAATGCTCTAAGAAGCATGAAATGACTAACTACTAGTAGGGAGTTATTTCATTCCTTACTTTTTTGTAAACTAATAAAATATTAATTTCTCTCTCTAACTGTTTACTTTTCCCAATTTTTTTTTCTTATCATTTTCTTAAAATATTATATTTAAATAAAAAAAAAAGTGAAAATTTTTATATTTCTAGTTTAGGGAGCCAGATGTAGGTCATTAAAAAAAATTAAATAGTAATTTAGTAGGAAAAAATATTATCTTCAAAATAGAAAAAAAATAATATAAAGAAGCCAAATAAAAATGCTCTTATGCTAAAGCTATAGGTTGTGAAAACAAGTATATGCATAATAACAAAACAAAAAAAGAAAAAAAAAAAGAAAAAAAGAAAAGGAAAACAAGAATTGCATACCAGCATGCCTAAATCATTGTCATTATATGGGTAGAGATACAAGAAAAATGTGCCTTCTGGCTTCTTATTAACTAAAAACAGTAATTATGTTAAGCATGTATCAGATCATAACTTTGGCGGCCGGTTGCGCCGTGGAAACATTAATGAATAAAACAATCTCCCGCCCAAGTGACACATAGAAGAAATAACTGCATCCCACACGTCACCAACCATGATTATATATAAACAAAAATACATGCAAAATATCAAATATATATATTATATAATATATAATATATATATATATATATATATATACACAGATGTTTATTTCTCTATTTTTTTAGTCTATATATATATACATAGATCCAATGGTAATAATGATATTTAGAAAGATGAGAGAAAGATTTTAGGTAGATATTCTAGTATTTCCTATTTAAAAATAGTTTAGACCTATTTTTAGTATTCTAGGCCCGTTTTAGTGTTTTTTAAGCCCCAATATTTTTATTCTAGATGAATATATATCTATTTTACATTCCAAATAAAAATAATAAGAAAATAAAAGACCTCATGATGGGTTATCCAAAAAAATACAAACATAAAAAATAAAAAATTACAAAGTGCGGTTAATAAATTATATATATATATGCATATGCGATTAATAACTGCATCTATATATTAATCGCATTCACATATTTTAAAACCGTTATCCACATCCATATATGCAAATAGCGATTTTTGCTATCCACATGTGCAGATAGCAAATGGGGGCGATTGTTATCTGCCCGCATTTACACTTATACCAGTAGGGATAATGATCTCCACAATTTTTTTAAAAGTGTAGATTCTAAAATTATGTGAGTTTAGACCCTTTTTTATATCGAACAGTATGAAAAATGCTATCTATTAAAAATGTGACATGTTACCATGAGAATTGAATATATTTTTATAATATTCTTACGATTTATATCGTAGAAAGACCTTAAATTGAAAACTGTCTTTTGCTTTACTGAAGTTAAGAAGTGTATTTTCAAAAGTAAAAAAAAAAAAGAAATTTGGATTTTTTTTTTTTTTTGCAATTTAAAAAATATGACACTCTTTTAATATATAACATATTTTAAACCGTTCGATGATGCAAAGAACGACTTCCACTCACGTAACTTGAGGATCTATATTCTCAAAAAAAAAAAATTTAATGAATCATAATCCCGAGTAAATGGTTTAAACAGTCCAAATTTGTTTAGCAGGTACCTATGTCGACTCTCTCGCAGCAATTTGAGGAGTAAGAAAATTACCTTGAAAGATACGGTACGAAGGGGGATACGGCGGGAAAAAGAGAAGCAAGCAATGAGGACGAAGTAAACATCCATAAAGCAATCTCTCTCTCTCTCTTTCTCTCCGCTAAGACCTTTTAAAAGCGCCTAAAAGACAAAGAAAACTGAAAATCTCTCTCGGTGTTGTCCTTCAGAGAGATTGAAACGGAGCTTCTCGAAGAAACGCCCATCGTCCTCGTCTTAGATCTCGGGCTTCACGGTTCACCCACTCTTTTACTGGTACGTATGCCTTTTCGCTTCAAAATCTTGCATTTATGTGAATAATTTTTTTTTTTTTTTTCCACAATGATCTTTGATATCTCAAAGTCGTAAGCTATGTTGGTGACAGTCTATGAATAGGAATTCCTACAATGCCAAAATTTAATTTTGTCTATCAGAAAAAAGCTTTTGATTCGACCTGAGGATCATCTTTTGTGATCCAAAACATCGGTTCTCCTCTCACGTCCAAAGTTTGATTCGTTTCTTTTTCGTTTATTCGCGTTCAAATATCTATGGCATATTTCAAATGCCTTTGCCAGCAATGCTCCGTTTGGCTGCTGAGAAACTGAAAGGAAAAGAATATGAATAAACCATAATTTTGATCCAGATGAGTTCTGAATCTGATTAGCATCCTTTGTAAGCCATTAGAAATTCATGCAAAAATACTTAAAATTTAGTTATCTATGTATTTTTCTCATCTATTTCAATAGCCAAACAATTTTCAGGTAATATTTTGAGTTCTTTAATAATATCTCTACGGAGGAATAGATCAACAAAGAATCAGTTTGCTTTCCTTTGCAGTCTCTTTCCTCGATCTGCTCCACACAAAAAAAGTTGAAACCCCCACTTAACAAGTGTAACGACTAAAATGACCAAACTTACCCTTACACAGTTATGCTTACCGAAAACTAATTCTGTTAGAGCATAGTTTCTTTAAAACTCATTTATTTCCCTAAATTTAGGAAAACAGATTTTCTTGTTCTCTAAATTAAAGATATATTGGAGCACAAAGTGAATCAAGCGTTAAATTCTAAAGTAGAAAAATAAAAGTGATTTCTTTAAAATTATTTTAATATAATTTTTTTTTTATCTTTCTTCTTTCTTTTTTTTAACATTTTATTTTAAAAAAATTTTAAATATTATATAAAGAATTATAAAAATTATTATAAAAATTATTTGAATAATAAAATAAAAAGAAGTTTAATCCTTTACATTTAAACAAAATTGTTGTTAGTGCCCTTTAGCTCACTGAGTCGGTTCGAAAGCGAGGGTATAATCGTCTTGGAAATTAAATGAGTTCGAGGGAAGGAATTCCGGTGCAAAAGAGAGGAATTGTACACAACAAGAAAACAGTACCTTTATTGACAAACCTGATGACTAATGCTTGCACGCATCCCGAGGCGGAGATTACCAGTTCGGTGAAACTTGGATTCTTTTCTGTTTAATCAAGTGTGTGCGTGTCTATTCGTGTGTGTGTATGTGTATGTGGGTCTGGGGTTCCAAAATAAAACTGCCTAACAAAAAAACACTCACCCCTGAACCTGGGGACTGTCTCACGCATGCTTGCGCTGATTTCACGGCTCTGATTAGATCCATCGAAGTAGGAACGCCGTGCCCAGCCATTTCAACCAACGGTCCCGCCGTGCACTGCACGTATTTACGGTTATAGAAAATCTTCGTTTGGGGATGTCCTCTCTGTGATTTTGTGTGTTCTTGTGGTTGTGGGTGCAACAAGAACTCCGAGGATCATGCTCGCACATGATTAACCTCGTCAATTTATTTCCTTCATGAATTCTGTTGGCTCAGAAATGATATTTCCGATCACTATTATAGTTTTACCAATCCGTTAAGAAATGCCAAGTTTTTCAAATTTTTTTCTAAAAAATTGGTTTCAAAATGTGTCATTATTTCACATGATTTATTGTTTTAGTAAATAGTAGTAAAGACGATAGAATGACGACACATCAAACCTTTTTTTTTTTTTTTAAATAAAAATATAACATGTTAAATGAAAAGAAAAATAAAAAATATTATGCTTACAAAATATTTTACAAAAAAAAATTATTTAAAAAAAATTTAGATTCATTTTAATTGTATCACATCACTATATAAATTTTTTTTTTATAAAATATTTGTAAATCTAAAATTTTTCAAGAGAAATATGGGTTTTTTTCTGGGATTAAGTTTACATGCTGTAGAAAATTCTACAGCATATTTTCTACAGCATGTATGCTGTAATAAAAGCAAAGGTCCAGATTCATTTTAAATTTTTTACAAAAAATCTGGACTCTTACTTTTATTACAGCATACATGCCGTAGAAAATTCTACCGCATGTGATCCAAATCCTTTTTTCTGAGAGAATAAGTTAATCTCGTACTCTTACGTTCATGTGTAGAGTCGTAGGAGCTAATTCTGACTTTTTGGTGTTTTTAATTTTTTTGTGTACTGGTGCATTTACTTTGCAGATCTAGAGCAGCTGCTTTTTAAAGAAGCACGTTGCCCTCTATGCCTTGGACAGAGGCCTAAAACCAAAAGCAGTACGGATCTTGTAGACTTTTTAGTGTGTGGTGAGCCTAAAGACAATAAATCACAAGCCCGAGTAACTAAAACCATAATTAGCCCCTAGCTTCTTTGAAAAAAGTTCCCAAATTTAGTTTTGACGTTTAGGTAACGGTACGTAAATGTGCTATGGCAATTACAATTATGACTAACTCTATCTAAATGCAGAGAAAGAGAAAGTAGCTGAATGAAGAAATCCCCTTGTTAGGGATTTCCTTTACTCCATTTTGTGCTGTGTGTCACAAAGAGCATTGCGGGGTTGGAAGTAGTAGAAATGGAGAGTGGTGAAAGCAGCAGCAGCAGCAATGAGAGGCACTCAGTATTGAAGGACTCCTCATGGTTTCGCCAGTTCGGCAATGGCTCCAATCCTTGGATGGCCAGATATGTCTACGCCTTGATTTTTCTAGTTGCAACTCTTTTAGCATGGGCCGCTCGGGATTATGGCCGTAGCGCTTTGACGGAAATGGAGAGTAAGATTGCTCGAGAAACTTACCATGTCCTCATTTTTGTTTAATTTCAGATAATAATTAATGACCAGTGATAATTGGCCTATGCTTTGCACTTAAAATTGGTGAACTCCTTACTCAAGTAAAACAGCATAGACCATTTTGATAATTTTTTTATGCTGGTTAGACCATCATTACATGATGTTAATGCACATTTGGTGTTTGGTTCAGGATTAAAGGGATGCGAAGGTTTAAAAGACTGTTTGGGTGCCGAAGGAGTTCTGCGAGTGAGCTTGGGGTGCTTTGTATCCTTTCAATATTGAGCATGGAATTCACTTTAGTTCTCAATAATAGCTTGTCTTAAGATTTTCTGTTTGATGAAAACCAGCTAACTTAATTATCTCTGATGAGAGCATAATGTGAATCAAATTTATGCGGTCTGGATCTCAAAACTATGGTGTCCCTAAATTGATATGTGCAGCTGTTTACCTAAATTTTTAAGATAGAAGCTGCACTGTGTTAGTTATTGGCTTGAGTCCTGTAATCTTCATTTCTTTCTTTTTTTTATCTTTTTTTTTTTTCAAATAGATCAAGTGAGCCTTAATACTATATCAGACATTCTTTATCACCATGTTTCTTTCAACGTCTGGTACCTCGAAGTTGGATGAGCCCAGAAATTCATGGCATTCTGGATGGTGGTCTGCCAAGATTGTCATGTGGATTGGCTTCACCATTATCCCTTTTTTGCTTCCATCTGCCATCATTCAGCTTTATGGTTAGTGCAATCCCATTTCCCAGCAAGCCTCTAGTTTTTTCTTGAATTGATTTTAATGATAGATCTTGAATTTGTTGCCCTTTTTAATTAGCCAGTGTCTTGCCTCTGAAACAATACTTCTTCTTTTGGCAGGGGAGATTTCACATTTCGGTGCCGGGTATCTATGATTCCTGTTATATAATCGTGTCTTCAGATCATGTACATAGAATGTGTTAACTGGGAGTTGAAGATATAAGCATTTTCATCTTAATTGAGTCACAAAAATTGTTTATAGATTTTTAAAGGAAGTTTTGCAAATCCTTTTCAGGGTATTTCTTCTAATTCAGCTGATAAGCATAATCAGTTTCATTATGTGGCTGAATGATTGTTGTCAGTCTGACAAGCATGCAGAAAGATGGTAAGACTCTTCATTCGAGCAATCGCTGTTTCATGCCCTCTTTGATGCATTGTCATGTATAGTTAGGTTGCTTGAGATATTTGTCTAATAATCTAAAACTGTATTTATTTTATACCCTTCGTTTGTGTGCTTTGTAGTCTTGATTGGTAGAGTGTATATGTTTAGACATTGTGCCTCCTCCCTCAGTGAGGCAAGTGCTGAGACAAGAAATATGCTTTTGTTGTTTTACCTTGACAAAACTCTACAATTCATAAACAAGTCTGATATATCCAAGATAGTATGTGACTAAAGGAGTTTAAGATGTCTTATTTTATAAATTGTTTGCTGCCATTTTCAACTGTCACACACTAGTTAATGCTTTCTTGCAAAATGGAATGTAAATGTGTGGTCTTTTGGATATCAAAATGATAATTACCGGGTTGCTCATCTCATCATCACTGCAGCCAAATCCATGTGATGTTACTGGCAACTACTGCATATGTTGTATGCTTAGTGGGGATCATTTTGATGTACATTTGGTATGCACCAGAGCCAACTTGCCTCCTCAACATTTTCTTCATTACCTGGACCTTGGTACTCCTCCAACTCATGACCAGTGTCTCTCTTCACCCAAAAGTGAGTTCTGGCCATCACTATGCTGTTCAGTTCATTCATATTCTAACCTAATTTGTTGTCAGAATTTCTAATCTTTGCCTGAAACAGGTGAGTGCTGGCATATTGACACCAGCGCTTATGGGGCTTTATGTGGTATTCATCTGTTGGTGTGCAATTAGAAGGCATGATTTCTAATCGTCCATTGCTCTACTTAAGTAAAAGTTATTGTTTGATGCTGTCCCTCTTCATATTTCTCAACTATCCAATAAAACATGGTGGTTTAACTGAAAGCTCTTTTTCATTGCCAATCAAAACTCGTGAGGTTGGGGAGTTATAGGTATATTGGGGAGGGCCCAATTGTGTAGCCCATTTCTCACTTCTGACATAAACGAAAAGGTAAATGATGAAAAAAAAAAAAGAAGAAAAGAAAAGAGAAAAAGAAGAAGTTAGAAGTGGTATCCTCATCCTTCCCAAGCTAATATTATCTCTGCCAAAAAGATATTGCCCTTGAAGTCGGCTTCAGAATCTAAACTCACCATCCAACTGCTTAAACAAAGCAAATTGAATTCATTTAAACAGAATCTTTGTGTGGGTTCATTTGTGATTTCTGTTGATTTATTGCTTTTAGAAAATCTCTGTTACCTTGACATCTTCTCTTTTATTAAATTTAAAACTTTCCATGTTTACAGTGAACCAGTAGGAGAAAATTGCAACAGGAAGGCAGAAGCTACAGACAAAACAGACTGGCTTACGATCATAGTATGTAGTATTTGGATTCTTCATAAGTCTTTTTAATAGTTTGGAACTCAGGCTTTTATGATAGTCAGCTCATGATGAATTTTATTTGTGATATGTGCCTTGACTCTCTTGATTTTTCATAAAAGTACTTCCAACTTTTCATAAGTGAAGTGCTGATTTTTATTAAATATTAATTGTTTATTCCGAAAATCCTGCCATTGCATGTCTTATCAAAATACTTTTTGGTTGGTGCATCATCTTTCAAACTCTTTGCTTGGCAGCCCAGTGTTATTATCAGCATAGCAAAGCTGATTTTATTACTAGAAAAATATACCTCATTTTTATTGAATGCGATGGTGACATAGACCTTGAAAAGTACACTTGGATTCTATCACTTTAGCTTCAAGGCCAATAGCTTATAGAAGCTTACATGTACAAGACGAATTAAATTATTAATGAGGTTTTGTATTTTTTAAATCTAAAACACCATATAGGAAAAATCTCAGAGAAGTTTTCTTAATATATATGTAATAAGTTATAATCAACCTTCAAGTTTGGCTAGCATATTTAATCCTACTCTGTCATATGTTCACAGAGCTTTGTTGTTGCTGTACTTGCAATGGTCATTGCAACATTTTCAACAGGCATAGATTCCAAGTGCTTTCAGGTTTGCTCCATATTCCCAATCAACCTCTAACTGATTACCAACATTTCCTCCATGATGTACCTGATAACTACTGCAGTTTAGGAAGGATGAAACACAAGCTGAAGACGATGTTCCATATGGTTATGGCTTCTTCCATTTTGTCTTTGCCACGGGAGCAATGTACTTCGCAATGCTATTGATTGGTTGGAACACCCATCATGCCATGAGAAAGTAAGTTCTCATATTATTTTTTTGGTCTATTAAATGGTTGTGCCAATAAAAATATCCTATTTCTGATGCTAATAAATCCAATGACAAATACCAACTGAGATGCCACAAAGCCTTTTCCATTAAATCATTACACTATTAAATTGACCTTTATGTGATTCCCTTAAAATTCCAAATTCTTGTCTTCTTAACAACATACATTCTCTCAGTTCATGGATCATTGACAAAAATCTTTATCATGCAGAGTAAAGCAATGCCATACCCAAAATGTAGAATTATTGTCACTAAAATCATATCACTAGCCAAATTACCTTTTTCTTTTCTTCCCCTTTTTTTTTCCTCATTATTAGAATGTTTACTATTACTTCAATCTATATGCTTCTTGGCAACATAAGTTTGAATATGGCAAGGAAATGATACGTTCCTCCCCATTTATTTTCTACAGGTGGACTATTGATGTGGGTTGGACCAGCACATGGGTCAGAATAGTGAACGAGTGGCTGGCAGTCTGTGTTTACTGTAAGTACTTTAACAAACACCAAATGCAACATGAAGCTATTCCGTGGCTGATCATGTTGTCAAAAGAGTTGGATCCGATTAATTATAGTCATTTTCGACAACAGGGTTCTGATTTATTTCAGTTTGTCACAGCAAAGACAGTGTTCTTAAGAGTGAGTTTTGCAAGACAAAATTGATTTGAAGGTGCCTACTTACAAAATTTTAAATATGTTTTGCAGTATGGATGCTGGTGGCTCCAATAATATGGAAGAGCACACAAACAGCTGAATCCACATAAGATGTTCGAAAAATGTCCAAATCTTTTTGCCATTGCTCGTTCATTTATTGTGCACGTGGGAATCAATCCTTCACCCCTTTCAGGTAGGAAAGGAACTGCAGTATATAGAAGAAGTCTCAGGCCAGAACAAGCCAGGTAACACCTAAATACATGAAGAAGACATCCAATCCTCTGGCTCCATGTAAAGGGTAAAGAAAGAAAACACAAATTATTCATATTACCCGAGAGATGGGATCCATCCATCTTATTAGTTGTAATTAGACTACTGTCAGTGCATAATAATATACATCCTGTGGAACCATAGAGCTTTCAGATGCTAATTAATCGTCTTTCTTCAAAGAAAAAAGAAGAAACTATATGTATAACCAAAAAAAAGGGTTGTGATAAAATTTGTTTCATTGGTTTGAAAAGTCAACCGCTGATCTAATTGTTTAAGTTGAGACAGCACTTTTACTTTATTTTGTTTGTCTGAATGTAGAAAATTCGAGCCTGCCAATGGAATTAAAGCTATTCATACCTCTCCGCCTTATTGGTCTGTATAAACGGTGTTACTCGTATCGTGACTGCCACTGCGCACTTCTCCCTCTCTTTTGCTAATGCTTCATTCTTTTCTTCTTCTGTTTTTTTTTTTTAAAAAAAAAAAAAGAAAAAAGAAAAAGAAGAAATCTTGGAGGTTCTCATTAGAAATCATGAAGAAACATCTACAATATCACAGATAACTACAGGGAAATCCTCTATACAAACTTGGTCTAAAAACTGAAAATAGCCACGGGAAATCCTCTATTCAAACTTGGTCTAAAGACTGAAAATAGCATTTGCTAATTGTGTGCTGCTTTATTTGCACTTCTTTTGTGTCCCACGGACCATGACTCGAAACCATTCAATATAATTTAGCATCATCAATCAAATGCGCTACCTACTCCAGCAGTTCCATTCTTTCCGCAAAGCTAAAACTATTTTCAGCACATCTCCCTCTATCAAAATATTTTGGGAAACCCAAATCTCTATTAAATTGCACCACCTTCCAAGCAGCCACAGCGTCCGCTATAGACAGATCAAATATATATGGCTTTGTGGAGCATAATGATGTCAACACCTTCCCTTCAAGATCTCTAGCTATTATCCATATTCTCATCTTATTTTTTTGTCTACAACAGCATCCCAATTTATCTTCATCATTCCTACCAGTGGCCTTTTCCATCTCGTTATCATAGATGCTCGGTCGTTCTTTGTGTTAGTCCTCAACCTTGGTTCAGCTTTTTGAAATTCCTCCACGGATTCTCTTGCAGTTCTAACTAGGCATGAACCATTGTGTTTGTCTAGAGCCAAATTTTCCTTGCAACCATTGCCACCAACTCTAGATCCTCATCATCTATTCTCTCCCTAAGCTTTTCAAGAATCCTTAAAAAGTCATCTTCATCCCTAAAACATTTCTTTATCTTCCTACTAAATTCAGCTCAGACATCTTCATCTTCTTATCTGAGATATCTTAAGTACGTAAAATTTTTTATGTCTGTGTCTGTGTCTCTTGCAAGGATAGAAAAATATGAGGGTATTTAGTTTTAGTTTTTCGTTTGTGCAAAACGCAACTAAAACAACAGAGATTTTTGGGCTCCATTGTATCCTGGAGAGATATTTGTTTGTAACTCATTTGCATACCTTTTTATGGTGGGGGCAAATAATTTCTTAAGGAAAGCGACAACGTAACGCATCTTAGGATCACTTCATTTTTTTGCCTTTTCTTTTATTTTATTTTATCCAACATCTGCTTCCAAACCATAAATAGGACAAAGAGGGTATGGAACTATTCTCCTCTTAAAGAGATTTTCCTTCATTGGAAGAATATTATTGCAAGCCCTCCATAGGAACATCTTCGGTGCCTGTGGACAACCACTATTCCAGATCTCCTTCCACAAAATGATAACAATTTGGATATTTGAACAATCTCATTTTTCTTGCGAAACTCTTCCTTTTTTGAGACGATAAGCATTTCTGACTGAAAATTCCTCATTCTTGGTACCAATCCACATCATTTGATCTTGTTGCTTATTGGGACTGATAGCCATACCACATATGCTTATTGCCTCCTCCTCCTTAAAAATTTCTTCTATCAAGGAAAATTTCCACTAGTTGGAATCTTCATCAATAAGTTCACTTACTTCAGCATCTCTATCAAGGATCCCCACCAGAGATTGGACAACATAAGAAACAGGAGAGTGTAGCCATTTATCTCCCAATATTTTGATAGAGTTCATGTTCCCCACTCTCCACACTAATCCTACTTTTAGTAAATTATTTGCATTCCAAATAGTCCTCCATGCATAAAACGGGTTATGCCGCCTCATACTAGATTCCACAAAATTACCGTTATGATTTTTTTTTTCTTAAATATTTTTGCCGTTAGTGAGTCGAGTTGTGAAGCGATCTCCACCTTTGCTTTCCCAAAAGAGCCATATTGAAACTTTATAGATCTCTGTAATCCAAACCCCCCATTAAATTTTTACATCTCCATTCTCTAAGCAATTTTTGACTCGTTGTCTTTATGCCCCCAACCAGAATTTCATCACCATTAAATTAATTTCCATGCATAAAGTTTTAGGCTTGAAAACACACTTATAGTATAGGTAGGGATAGCTTCAATAACAATCTTCAACAAATTTCCTTTTCTACTTGTAATAAACCCATATATTGTATTCCATATCTTCTCCTTAATGCTTGTGAAAGACTCATTTTGGATCATCCTACTAGGGCAAGTAAACAGAAGTACTTCTCATATCTTTGTGTTGATAGCACTCCCGCTAAAGTAAGAAAATGTTCTTTTGCTTCCAACTTGGTATTCTTGTTGAAAAAGATAAACGTCTTTTTTCTATTAAGCTTTTACCTCGATGCCTTCTCATACATCTCTAGGAGTTCTTGTATTCTGCCCCATTCAAAAATATTTGCCTTACAAAACAACATGCTATCATCCTTAAAAAAATACATGATTAAATCTAGTGCAACTCCTGGTGATGGGTATGCCAGTTAGCATTCTTTCCCGCTTCGCCTTCTGTATAATAGAACTTAGCCCTTCCGCACATAGAATAAAAAAATAATAATAAGGTGATAAAGTATTCTCTTGTCTGCACCCATGAAAATGAATAATTGTGCCATGAGGTTACCGTTAATAAACGTTGAGTAAGACACTGTTTTGACGCGTGCAATAACCAATTGTATCCACCTTTCTGCAAACCAATCTTTTTTATTGTGGTCTTTAGAAAATCACATTTCACTCTGTCAATGCTTCATTTTGCACGGTCTAATTACAATTTATTAGTAGAATCATATCATAATAACAAGTCAAGCGTGTCTAAAATAAATATTTATAATTAAAACACAACTTTGTTATTAGAATTTCCATGATAAAAATTCTTCTAAGAAAAAATTAGGACCTAATACCAAAAAAAAAAAAAAAAAAAAAACATTTCAGGGCAATGAGCCAGCCGGCTTTTACTCTGGCTGTACAACTTTGAGATGTAATCTCTCTACCAAAGTTTTTTTTTTTTTTTAGTTCAAGTCACTGTTTGAGTTTGATTGTTGAAATTAAAAATTCTGATACTTCTAAGATTAAAATATTTGTAATATTCTAGAGCGTATGATAAAATAAAAAATAAAGGTATACAAACAAGATCCAATCCCAATGAAAAAGCCATGACAAACTCGTACGGGTCAAAAACGTAATACTAGTCAGTATGATTGAAACAGATTGAAAGGGGTAAAATAATAGAATTTGCCAAAATTTTGAGCATAATGGAACATGGGGTTACATAAATTGATTGAATTAGTATATAAATGAATGGATGAATTGTTGTAAAGAATAGAATGAATAGCTAATTCAAGGTTAGTCCAACCTCCAAAGATATTGTATTGACTGAGGTTATTTCTTTTTCTTCAATGAATGAATACATTTTTGTCATTGGGCTTTTAACATACACAAGAAATCACACAGCCATCTATCACTTGTTACTACCCAACTAATACAACGAACACACTAACCAACTATTACAACTAAAAACGGCCTCAATTACCAATTGGTCTTGAGCCTGTTATTACACTTCTGCCCAAAACGCACACAACCACACATGAAACGCAATACTACTTGAGAAATCTTCTAGAGGCCAGGGAGATCAAATTCAGCCATAGATGCTTTATAAGGCAACCTAGAGTAGGACTATAATTGAGCTAAATCAAGCCAAGCCGGGTATGGGACTTCCAAATTCGGCAGTAAATTCAGCCTCAGATGCTTTATCAGGGCAACCCAAGAGTAGAGCTATAATTGAGCTAAGTCTAAGTCGAGCCGTGTATTTTCCAGACTCGGCTCGGCAGTTTGAACATGTGTTCAAACTGGGATAGGAAGGATAATTGTGTACAAGTCCGATCCAAAATATCATGATTCTTTAGAGTTCAATCACCACACATTAGATGAAGGCAAAGAAAAAAAAAAAGACCATATGGAAGAAAAATTCTCTCTAAATTCAAGAATATTAGAATACAACTGAACTCCACTATAATATAATTTATTTATTGTTTCATAACTTTCCAGACTCGAAGAGCTCACGACAATGATGAAGAGATCGCAAAATCATACAATACAACAGAGAGAAATAATACAGCTTCTAGGGGCAGCAAATAGACACATGAATCACCCAATGGACCACTACAAATACCAATTAACACCATGCACGTACAAAATATAGACCCAGGTCTCCATGGAGGCGGCCTCCTTACCTACTTGAAATCATTACTCTTCTCTCTCTCTCTCTCTCACTCTCTCTCCCCCTATCCCTGTCTCTCTCTCTCTCTCTCTCTCATTCATTCTTTAACAGCATCAAACAAATCTTACATGGCCATGTGACATTTGACTTTTGCCCCGGGGGTGAATGTCTCCTTGGCCTGGATAACTCAAAACTAGCACAAAATAGACACCAAAACTTTACACCCAGCAACTTGACAGGGAGCAACAAGATGATGCTTGACCTAAATGGGGTCAGAAAGGCTTTCCTTTTCATATTTTATCCAAATGGGTTTCCACCAACAGATGAGAATGGATTTGGGGTAGCAGGCGCTGAGAATCTGCCAGCCAGCTGCTGATCCATATTTGAGGAGCCAAAAGCAGCCCCATCATTGCCAAAGCCCCCTACTCCTTGATGCCTGCAAAGATACTCAAATAAGTGATACAAACAAAATGCAAATCACTGCCAATCAATTAGCAAAATAATTACAAACTCCAGAGGAAGAATACACATCCACATACTATCAATATCCAATACATCATTTTAAAAACTAAAATTAGGTATAAGAGGCAGTTACCTGGAATATGGCATGTTACTGGGTACTTGTTGCCCCATGTATGCACCTGAGGTTTTCAAAAAGCAGCGTTCAGCACATGGAAGAGCATTATGTATATATATTTAAAAGAGGAGCAGAAAAGGCATAGGCATGGAGGGAAATTATTTTTTTTTTAAAAAAAATAGTACATACTTGGAGGCATTGCTGAAGCGTAAGATGGTGCCTGGGGAGGCAAAGCTGATGCATAAGATGACGCCTGGGGTGGCATCCATGCTGATGATGGAGTGCCAAAGCTGGAAGTACGTATTACGCCTGAAGCAGGTGAGACATTTGGTAGAGCGCCTTGCAAGGATGCCATGGAAGGAAACTGCATCACAAGAAACACACAAGGAAAGCCTGTAACTAATGGATGAATTTTTTTCTCAGCAGAAAAAGGTGAATAAGTATTAATTCCACCTAACAGATCAAGTGAACTGGTATCTTATTGATGAAGTAGATGAAGCTTATTCTTCTTCTTCTTTTTTCTTTTTTCAATAAGGTCCAAGTAGACCAAAATGAAAAGTGAAAATTGAGAACTCTTCAAGTAATTAGCCATCTCCAACTTCCGAGTGTAGCATCATAAAGAAAAACTTTTCCAGTCTAAACTAAATTAACTATCCAAGCATCCTGTTTATAAATTTATTACCAGCTCAAATTGCCCTTTCCACAAGTCTACCCAGACCAGTTAACATGTTCAAAACAATTCACATTACGATTAATCCAAATAAGACAAAGAACAATGAATTGAAATTGCATACCGTTGGGGCTTGAACTAGAGGAGGTTCACTGTTGAAGTCAAATGGATTTGAAGTTCTTGACTGTTGGAAAGTTGGCACAGACTGCAAGAATGATTAGAAACTCAAGCATTAGAGATGTACTTAAGGGGTTATACATCTCATTGCATCAAAGACTTAGCAAGACAGATTCAATTTTACCGGTGCTGCATTGTATTGCATATTGAACCCCATACCATGGGGTGGACCAGTTTGCCATGCTGGAACTGGTGCAGGGAAGGATGAATAGGTTGCAGCGAAAAGATCCTGCAGATGCATCAGGGTTTATCAGGACATATGTAATGCATACATATAATTAATATAGATGTAAACTAAAGGCAGTAAGGAGGCACAATTACCACAGGAAGTTCTTTTCTTGTGCTTGATTTTACTTCCACAACAGAAGGTTGTGACACATCACCAGAAGAGACAGCTGGGGATGCTTGTGCAACTGGATTACTTGAGGGGCCTTGTGCATTAGTGTTGAGTGATGAATTCCACTGCTACCAAATTGCCCAAAAAGCAACAAGGTGAAAAACCACTTTGTAAGAAAACTATAATAACAAATTGTGAAGACCACACCATAACCCCACCTGATTGCTTGTAATTACATCAATAGGTGTTGTAAATTGTTGAGCAGTTGACTGACTACCAGAAGCAGGAAAGAACGAAGGTTGTTGATGCTGCATATTAGGCCCTTGCCCAGAACCTGGAACTTTGACAACATAATTACTACCATTGACAGGTAATATCGGTGTCAATCCAGGTGAAATTGCTTGTGCACCACCAGGGGGAAACATTGACAAACTACTTATTGGTGCAGCAACAGGAGCACCGACAGTAAAAGGTAACACAGGTGTGTTCCCTACCAGTGCAACAGCAGGATCACCAGTAATAGGTAATATTGTCATGTTGCCAGTGGGAGCAGCTGTAGAACCAGCACTACCAGGATTTCCAAAAACATGACCAGGTACAGATGCTGAGACTGATAATTGTGATAGTACAGATTCCAATGTATTCACATTCGAAGGGGCTTGAGATACTTTGGCCTCAGGGAAAACATCGAAAGAAGCCCAATTATTGTCATTGTTAGAAGTGACTGGATGTGCAGTGGCTTGAGTCATTGAAGTCTGTTGTGTTTGTGGAACTGCTGCAGCGAGTGGAGGTTCAGGCTCAGCATCAAAATCAATTAAGCTTCCAGCATTCTCCACTTTGACTTCCACAGGATTCCCATTACTGGATCCCAAGCTACTGGAAGATGCGGTTCTCTGCAATTAAAATCAATAAGAGAATAGGTCCACATTTTTTCTTCAAAAAAATTTAAAGAAAAATAAATTTTCCAAGTGAATAACACAGTGCGGACTCCTAATGAAAGAATTTAAGCAAAAATAGCTACGGAAAAAGCATGATAATTGTAGAATAGATAACCAAAACCAATATATGTAGAATGGTGGATACTGAAATCAAATAAAATATTCAATCACAAAGGTAGGAAATATCCACTGAAAAAAGAAAAAGAGCTCATGTTAATTGTCAACTGTTTTTTTTTTTTGATAAGAGTTAATTGTCAACTGTTAATGCTTGAGGAATATGGGTCAAGAGGAAGTTGCTAATTTTCAATTGAAATCAATGTTACTGAAAGCAGAGATAGCTATGATACACATTACAACCTGAAATGAGCTAACCCGCAGCCCGAAATGAACTCTTATCTGCTTATAATTAGGTTTTATTGTGCTACCCAGATTCCAGTGTTTAATAGAACAAAGCAAATCCAATTTTATCAAGTAGGTTCACAGGTTTGAGACATTATTTTTTCTCTCAGACTACAGAATTTTCCCTTCTTTTTTTTTTTGTTAATGAGCTAAACACAGTGAGTCTTGAATTCAATAATTCACCCTCCACCCTATACTTGAGCTAGCACTCATTGGCCACATTATAGACACGACCCAACTAGTCTAGCAAGGAAGCTGTAGAAATTGCCTATTTTGCAATTCATATGAAACTTGACTGTTATCAATGAAATCAGAGGAATTAATACACTTAACAGGGTTTAAATTGATGGTAGTGGCTCAAACGGCAAAACAATCAACCAAAAGCTCATATTATATTGATGGACCTAAAGGAATAATCAATGACTAATGAAACCATTACTCATCAATTAACAGTATGAACAAAAGTGGACCATAAAGCATATCATGGCCCAAAAATATAAATGAGAAACAAGAACTAGAACTTTAACAAATCAGACATATATCCAAAAATGATGATAAAGGCAGCTTTATCTAGAAGCCTCACCTGTGTATGTGCAGCGCCATCAGAAGCCCTGCCACCATTGGCTTTTGGAGGTTCACTTATGCGAAGAGGTATCACATTATCTCCCAAAATCTCTCTTACAGGCCGCACCATTGGGGGACTGGACGAATTTACATCTTTAGGTCGCTCAGGTGATCTGCCTTCCAGCTTAGAATCTCCTTCAGATTCCCTACGATCTTCGAATTTCCTCCCATTTCCAAATCTATCCTCTCGGCGCCAATCATTAACAACCTCAGGACGAGCAGGACTTCTCCTGAAATCACCATATTGCCGACTTTCTTGATCATATCCAGGACTTCTTCTTTCTTCATAACTCCTTCCACCAGGACTAGACCTATCACTGTAACGGCGTTCATATGTATCCTCATATGGTGGACTTCGAGACCCTCCTTGATATGCATCTGTTCTCCTGTTTTCATAGACATCTTCCTTCTCACCCTGTTTGATACACAATGTAAGAGGAGGAAAAAACACACTTGAACAAACATATCCAATGACATCTAAAATGAATTCCACAATGTATTAGTAAAAACTATCTTGTAAATTCATTTCTAGTACATGTGTACAACTTCAAATACAAATTAATATGTCACATATTAAAGAAGTTAAGGGTCATTACCATCTTCGCCCTTGGAGGCTTTTCAAAGTTCCTTTCGCCTGTATATCTTCTATCCGCATAAACATGCTTAATAAAGTCTCGAAGCTTCTCAACATTACTGGCAGCAAACTGTTAAATCAGTACAGGAGCATTTTTTTACATCTATAAATAGAGCAGAATATAAATGAGCGTCAACCTGCTGTCAGGAACAGAATGACGCTGTGGATCCCATTCTTTAAAGTAGATCTCCTTTGCACGCTGTGAATAGAAGACAGAGATGAGTCCAATACGAGAAGCTGATAACATAAAAGACAAAGGGAAGAATATTTCATAGAAATCTGAGAAAAAGTGGTACACATCTACCTGATTTCCACCTTCTTGAAGGGCAGTAACTTCTTGTGAAGAAAATTTGGCCATTGATACTGATTTTACTCGATGTGTGAACTCCCGACTGAAAATTATCACATTTAATTAATAAAGTGTAAGTAACACATCAAAGGAAATTTATTTGCTTTCTCCCTCTATGCCCCCCCACCCCCCCCCAAAAAAAAAAAAAAACACACGCAATAAAGAAAAGAAAATATAAGGAAATATATCAGCACTTACTGTATTCCACTGCAGTTTGTGCAAACAAACGTCCAGAAATTTGTGCAAACATATTGAGGTCCCTGCTTAGCAGAAAATAAAGTAGCACCAGTAAAACATACCATCTAACTGCTGTTCCTTTTAGGAATAATTTAAGCATAAGTGTTCTTTGCACTCCATAGTATTATCTCCAATACTTCGAATATGTGATGCAGTATTATCCCCAATACTTCGAATATGTGATGCAGTAAGAACAAACTCAAAGATTGAAGACAAGCAACAATCTTATAGAAAGTTACCAAAGCAATTCTTTCATTAATTTCAAAAATGCTACAGATTGGTACTCTTTACAAAGTTTAGCAACAATTTTCAGAGGGGATAACAGTAGTTTTTATTTTATCAAAGCTCATACTGCTGAGCATGAAACTGGAACTCAAGGAGTACATATTTTAGTAGAGCCCTCATCACTAGTATGATCTGTACGGTTTAGAGTCTGACTTGTGAGACCAATGAAGAAAACCTAAGCTCAGAGGCATGTGGAATGAGAAAATTCAAATGGTTCATTTTCCTACAAAATTAACCAAGCAGTTACTAATAGAATGAAGACAACAGTGATTGTGTTATGGTTTGTAATTGTACTACTTGGGCTTTGTGCTCTGTTGTAATATAAAGAACTTTTTACAGAGTTTGAAATACAAATACATTTGATCACTTATCTTATCTACCAAGCTGCCGTTTACAAATTCAAATAACAAACATATTAGAATAGAAAAATAAATAAATAACAACCATATCTAAAGACTATATCACGGAGGGTGTTTGACTTGCTCCACATGATTATCAGGATGTTTATCTTTAGATTCAATAGTTACAATACATGCACCAGGTGTACAATACACAAACATTTAATTTTTTTTGATAAGTTTATCAGCAGAAATAAAAGAGGGCATCAGTTCTCCAAGGTGATTAAACACAAACATTTAATTTCAAATTGATTATCTAACAAACTCATGAAACTAATGCTATAAGTAGTTCTATTGCTTCAAAACCATGGTATGATGAAACAAAAAGATGCTCTAAAGTAACTGCAGAATCATTAACAATCATCTACAAATTCCAGTAAGCCTTGCCTTTAGCTTTTGGAATCACCATAAGTTTAGTGCAAAGTGACTTTTTGAATCAGATTCTTGGAATCATCATAATCTGTTATAGATAATATTTCAATTGTTGTTCTTATTGCATACTGGAGGAATCTCTGGAGTTCAATGTTGGATGTGGGTTACATTCCCCAAGTAGAGCCTAAATGAAATCACTAAAAGCCACTACTTCATTCTATGTCTGCTCTACATACACAAGCATAAATAATTACAATGCATGAGCAATCAAGAACTCTGTTTGATCCAGAGATTAATAATTCAAATTCATAATCAATATATCAATTAAAAAGTATTCAAGGTACAGGACACCCAAAGAATTCTAACGCCCAAAGAATTCTAACCAAAAAATCGGAAGCAAGCGATAGTTATAGCATAATGTTCACACTTTTTTGGCGTGTTATTTCTCTACACCTAATAGAATCATATTTTTTCCTGGCGGCATACCTATGAAATGAAAAAACACGAACAGTTAACATAATATGGTCATAGTTCTAATGTTGTGACTAGCGATCTTTATTTTCCTTCTTTTTTTTTTTTTAATTTTGCACCTACAAGTAAGGAAAGTGCCAACATCTGGAACTACCCAGGAGGAGTTAGGATCAGAAACAAGGAGAAGCAATACAACTTAATTAAAGGAATCGATTGTATTCCATCCTTTCTTCCCACAGCAATGGGATCAAAAAGCCCCAAATTTGATGATTTACAAGGGAAAGATGAAGTAAGAGCATGCTATTGAGTATCAACAAAACAATTCCATCACCCCAAGAGGGGAAAAAAATTTCTGAAAACATCAAAGCTTTCATTTTCATTTAGAAAGTGATCCTTGTTCAGAGATCCAGATAAGCAATTAGTGTAATAAATATTTCTCGTTACTGGTTGAATCTCTAGAGGTATCTGATTAGTTCTATCAGTCTGAGTAAAGCCTAAAAGAGAAGTTTTTGCCAAAATCTTTCATTGCTTTGTTTCCTATAAATGGGTACTGCAAAAGTGTCAAGCCTCTACATCTCAAGCAATAATATTAATGAGAACCAAACAAAACCGAGCATAGATTTTAATGACTTGATCATTGCAGTTAATTACATCCAGCGAAGTTATTTTCTCACTATTTCATGGAAAGATATTTAGTGATACTCCACATTAGTTTAACTAAGACGATCAACAACTAATCAGAACTAAACAATGACAAATGTATCCCACAATTGATAGCACGCATCCAATTCCCATCACGCAAAACAAGATACAGCAAAGCAACTCTAAAAATTAAGACCCTGGCAAATAAAATTATCTCAGGAATTTATAATAGATAGCATACCAGACTGTTACAGTTGATACATCTCCGATTCTCAGGAAGTTTGAGAAGTCCCCGAATAATTCTTTCGTTTTTCTCATCCTCCTTCACTCGGTTAGCCATTCCCACTTCCTACTCCAATTAAAACCAAATTTATAAAATATTAATAGTAACAACAAGAAGTAAAAGAATCAGAAAAAGACAAACAATAAGCTAAACACCACTGGCTCAAATTTTCCCAAAACGACATCAAACAATTAATTCAATAATTCTCTGTTTGGTTGATTGGGAAACAAAAAATCATACACGAATAACTTCTAATTTTCTTCTAACAGTCGCATAAGGCACAGTTGAGCACAGCTTCTTCAATTTCTCAGAATCAACCAAAAATGAATAGGAAATAGCAAAATTGAGAATCAGAATGATCACTTTTTCTCTACTTTTCCTGGGCTACAAATCAGAGCTGAAATTGAACGACATGGATAATATCGAAATTCGACCTTCTGTAACGACGGATCTGAGAAATCCGAGGTCGATAGGAGTCGAACGACACGAGCAGACTCAGCTAAGACGTGTTTGGAACCCTAGAAAGTTGACGAAAAAATTGACCTGAACTTACCTGAATTTGGCGCAGATGAAGAAGTGCTTCTAGTTCCGCAGCCTTTCCAGCTGACGGTGATGCCCGAGAGATCCACCACGCGCTTTGCGCAGATACGCGAACTCGCTCAGCGAGAGACAGAGAGATGGAGAAAGAGTCGCAGATCTTTGTTTTAAAAGTCCATTTGGTAACTACGAACTATGTACAGCTCAGATCTTAATTGGGATAATTTACGGTGTTTTCGGACATAGGGGAGTAACTGTCCCTGTCCCTACGTGGCCGTGTCCTAAATTGACGATGATGGTTTTTCTCTTTGGTTGAAGTCACAAGGACGGTCCATGGTCATGCAAGGCAACTGACAGCCCTAGGCTGTTTGCGAAATTACGCCAGATACTCTTTGACCGTCGAATCCAAAACGTCTCCCGGTCTGTTGTTTTTTTAAGGCGTATAGAGGCTAAATTTATTGCTGGAGATGCTCTTTTGATGCATAAAATAATTTGATGAAATTTGGGTTTTAAATTAGACAGGGTGTACTAAGGAGTTTTTCTAATGATCAAATTTGTGGTATTAGTTCGAATTGCGAATTCACCCGTTCGAACTAATTAATTGCCCTAGGTATTTCTGCTTCAAGGTCTATCCTAAAGTCAATTCCAACAGACAATGAGCATGTCTTTAAACACTTTTCTTTTTTTTTTCTCTTTTAAAATTAATATTATTTTTAATATTTTATCAATCACTTTTTTATTTTATTTGTTTACTTTTTATATTATATTATTCATTTTTTATTATTATTCAAATAAAAATTTTCATTAAAAAACAAAATTTTTTCACTTTTTCATACAAAAAATTTATAATATTCTTCCTATTTTATATCACATTAATTACTTCTTATTACTATTCAAAAACAAAATACATTTCTAACCATTTAACAAACACACCAAGTTTCAAGGATTTTGAAGCTTTCACATAATCATATGTTCCAAGTTCAATTCCAAGTTATTTTGAACAAAAACTTTGAATTGTAACAGAACCGTCCATCCTAAGTGTTATTTCAAGATAGTTTGAACTGTACTTATTGAAGTGGCTTTGAAACTCAAGCATAATGCTTTGTTCTAAGGCCTATTCCATTTAAGTTAGAATTGAGAAGTTTGAAATTCATTCCAGTGTTGGTTGTTCCAAGTGGCGTCTTAAGCCGGTTCAAACTAGGCTTATTTCATAGAACTTTAAGTCTCGCAAAATGTCGCATTTTAAGTCAATTCGAATGCGTCGCCAGAGAGATTCTTGTTTCAGCGTGCAATCCTATCACAATCCAAACTGCAAAGTTGCATAGTTCGAAAGGTGCCTTGTATTATGCAAAAAATCAGAGTTATGGTTTCTACTTGAGACCAAGATTTATCAAGTCTATATCAAAGTACCCCATGTACGTTCTAAGATACGATTCTAAGGTATTTTACTTTGTGAGTTCATATGTTTTTAATTTTATTTTTTCTAAGCAAACTACAAGGAAACGAGGAAGGGGAAACCACAAGAAGAAACAAACAAAAACAAAAAATTTGGTCAGAGCAACCTTACATGTACCCCAATATAACCAATTCAAAACAATAACCTAAAAACTATCTGAAAATGGACCAAAAGAGTGACTTGGTCCATTTTACTCTTGGCTCACCGGCCAAGAAAATGGTCGCTTCAAATGACAATTTGAAAGGGAAATCTAGAATCGAATCTGCCTGAGATAACTCCCACTGCAGCAGCAAGCCAACTTGAAAACTACAGTAGGGAGGGGAGCACTGGAAGAGGCTGCACTGAAGCCACTAAAGTGGAGCACCACTGTGATGTCCCACAACGAAGGCGTAGAGGACACCGCATCTGGATCTAGATGTCTTTAAATACAAAAAATGGGTATCAACTATGGAGGTCCAGACAAAATGAAGGAGAGTCAGAGGGTTGCCTCGGGAGACAAAAAGAAGGGGTGGCATGTGCAACACACACACACTTGGGTGGCGTGTGAAGTGCACACATACTGGTAGAGACCATTAGACGAAGTGTTGGAGGCCGAAGATGGTGGATAATCAGCGCATACATGGATGAGGTCATGGAAATACAACAAATATGGCCTTTTAAGTCGCAAATAAAACAAGAAGAAAACATAAAGAAAAAAAAAAAAAACAAACAAAGAGGAAAATAAACAAAAAAATGGGGAGGAGAAAGAGGGAGGAGGCCCTCCTCCTCAAACAGCAAACGCCAAGGAAAATACTTAGAATTTATAAATTCATAACTTGTCTAATAAAGATTATCCCCTATAAATGAAAAAAGCACGTAAAAAGTATTGGGTTGATGAAATATGATAATAAGCAGACAAGGAGTATAACATCCCAAAATTTTAAAACTTGCTCATTAGTAAAGGAATAACAAGAGATGCTTATCCATTTCCCCCTCTTCCCGCATTCAATATAAAGAAAAAGAAAAATAAAAAAGAGATGTTTATTCCTTAAAAAAAAAAACAAAATAAAATAAGAGAGACTTTTTCCTTTTCCCCCTCTTCCCACATTGAATATAAAGAATAAGAAAAATAAAAAAGAGATGCTTATTCCTAAAAAAATAAAAATAAGAGACGCTTATCCCCTTTTCCCTTTCATGCATATAGCAAATTAATTTCCATAGTCATCGAATATTAGCTTTATAACACTTCCCTCTTTTATCCATTTTTTTTCCTATTTTCTTTTTGTTTTATCTTTTCAAACAAAAATACTTCAGTTAAGTTTAGTATGTGCATTGACTATTCTATTAGAAAAAATGCAAAATTTTCATTAGAAAAATGCTAAAAAACACTCCCAAAATCCCTCTAAATATCATCATCACTATTGGATATATACATTTATATGAGTCTCATGTATGAAACTTACAAATCCAATGATGATGGTGATATTTGGAGGGATGTGAAAGGGATTTGAGAGTGTTTTCTAGCATCTCCCTTTTCATTATAAATGGAAGAAGGTAAGATACAATAGCATTAGTGCTACAATATATGATAAGGATCTAAGATTTGGAATAATCATTCACATGGTTCACGATGTCTATCCTTTAAATTAAGGAATTGATATTGCTCTCAATTTGTCATTCCCTTATTGGCCATGAGAATTACTATTCCAAGATTATTTTATTCCATGTCCTCACACTTTCAATATTAAAAAAAAAAAAAAACTATTCCATTTTTTTATGGAATAATTATTTCGCATACCAAACATAACTTAACAAACAAGCTAAAATACAAAACACTCATAAAATATTAAGAAACAATCTAAAACACAAAACACTCAAAATTATTTTCACATTTATATTACATCATAATATTTTTATTTTTTTATTTTTTTTAAAAAAACATTATCAAGTTGGTCAAATTATTCATTTCCATTGACTACTCTTTGTGTAGTATTATTAAATTTTGACTTTCTCAAACGTGCATATACATCCTATTAAAACTTTTCCATCTATGTGTAACGCCCCAACCTGGGGAGGATTAGATTTGTCAACTTATCATCACAGAAGCGCAAAGATTAATAGGGCCTACAAAAACGATAACTAAATGAGATGATACGTGCATTAGTAAAATAAACTAATAAGGTCATTTAACATATGAATGTTAAATCTCTTAAATTGAGGAAAAGATATGTCAAAAGAATACAATATTCCTTATTGAAAAACTCATAATTATGAAAACTGTGCTAAAGCACTTATTGTAAACAAATTAATAATAGGATAAATGCATGAAGTCCTAGAAAGTCCCGCATCCATTCCGACCTCCTAGACCAGTTTGCTCATAACCTGAAAACAAAACATAGTAAGGGGTGAGCAAGAAATGCTAAGTAAGAAAACCCTCAACCATAAAACGGTTGAGTTAACTTCATTTTCTTTAAAATAATTATTTGGAAAATATTATCATCTTGAAATCACTGCAAGCATATTTAATACATATCATACTATAAATATGGACAACCTCTTAGTCTATACATAATCAATCCTCAGTAAAGTAATCATAATGTACATTCATATTCCTTGTAAAATATTCATATTCATAAGTTATCACATGCAATTTCATATTAGGGCCCGTGTACACTATTACGCCTTGTGTACTAGGGTTGCACGGTTCTTGTGACCATGACAGCGACTGTGGCTACAAGACTCCCCGTCAGCTAATTAATCAAAGTGCACTTAGCATGACATATCAATGGATTACCACCTTCTCAACATCATTCGGCAGTTGCGCTTCCATCTCAAGCAACGGTACCGAGCTCATACATTGTAAACGTTTTTTAGGCCAAAACTATCTCCTCCACACCCATGTCCTTATCATAATAAATCATTTCTCGTTCATTTATTTCTCATAAAACTGTCTATGACAATGTGTGTGAGGGTTTTCTCTTCACTATAAATTTTCCTTATTTAGAACTTCTCAAAAATAGAATTCCTTTAACACAATCATCTTCCTCTTAGAAAAATTGTCATAAAAATCGAACGCCGTACCCATACCAATTTAAGTGACAAAAGTAAATTTAAAAATTAAAAACATATTTATAAAAGTGTTTCATGCATGTATAATCATGTCAAATAAATGTAAGAATAATCATAAAATAATATATTTTTGCACCAAGTAATAAAGAGCATTTAAATTAAATCATGCAATGAAACTACACTTAAAAGGGTCAAGAATTTCCTTACCTCGATACTCGTGCTAGAAAAAGCTTTTCCTGATAACTACCTGAACCAAGTATTCAGCCACATTAAGAATCTTACTAATTCTATTATTGTTAGAAGAACACCAAAGGTTCTTTCTAACTAAGACTCTAATGATATGGCCTAAGACACTCAAAATGGGCCAAACTCGTAATGCACTTCTAACTTCAATTGAATCAAATTACCTATAACACTTTCTTATTTTAAAACTTATATAAAAATGATGAAATTCACTTTTAAAACATTCTAGACATAAAATTCTAGAATTAATAATGCTCATGCTTCATGCAACTTGCATAAGATGTCATGATTTTTTGATATTAGGTTTAACATAATTTAGTAGCTATCATTTAAAAACACATTTTCATAAAAATATAATTTATAGCATCTATAGTCAAAGTAACAATTTAAATATGTGCTACTGTAAATAAGAATCAAAGTATGGTTTGATTATTATAAATAAAATTTTAAAAAGCAATTACATGCATTCGGATAGATTTGTAAGTATATAAAATATCTTTAATATATGTACATATGAATCAAGTGTGTAAAAGTTAAATAGAAAAAAACATATTCCCGTTTATAAAGATATGGAGGAGCCAAACTTGTGTGAAAATCCTCATAGTTACAAAAAAAAAAAATAAAAAGATATAAGGAACGATGATTGTCAATGTATTTCACTACAAGTCCACGTTGGGCATGAAATTGTGAGGTAAGACAAAGCAAGTAAGGACAAACAATGGCATCATTACAAGATTGGAAACATGGCTAGAAGGCCATGCGACAATTACCATAAAGAAGACAATAAAATTACGAAAAAGAATAATAAGGAGTAAAAGTTGCCATGTATGTGAATAAACAATGAAGAAAAGATTAATTCATGTAAAGTGATATACCTGCACGTTCTTAGTGAAAGGAGGTGAGAGAATTAGGAATAGATGAGAAGGAAGAGGTGCAGTGTGCAGAGGACAAAGGAACAAAAATTGTTGTTTGGAGGGAATAACAAAACCACACGACGGCTGTGTGTGTTTAAGATGCTAGCTAGGGTTTTGAAGCAATTAGATTAGGTTTAACTTTTGGAAGAGTTTGAGGCATAAGTAGCAAATAGGAGAGAATTAGAGATTTTTAGAGAATAATAAGAAAAAATGTCTTGTTCCAAAATCAACCTCAATCTAAGGAGT
>FXXK01001160.1:0-114370 GCA_900184695.1 Betula pendula | reverse complement strand
TTTGGAGGGAATAACAAAACCACACGACGGCTGTGTGTGTTTAAGATGCTAGCTAGGGTTTTGAAGCAATTAGATTAGGTTTAACTTTTGGAAGAGTTTGAGGCATAAGTAGCAAATAGGAGAGAATTAGAGATTTTTAGAGAATAATAAGAAAAAATGTCTTGTTCCAAAATCAACCTCAATCTAAGGAGTTTTAAATGCTAGGTTATATTTTGAGATAAAATTGAAAACATATTAAAACAAAACAAATACATATTTAACACTACATATGGCGGCTACGGTATTAAACATAGGGTTTTTGTAAAAATCTTCCTTATAGAGAAAAATCATTATAAAACATAATTTGTCTATATGAAGGTTCGAACTCATAATATATTTATAAGATTATACTATAATAAACCATTAAGCTAATCAATTCGTTTGAGATGAAACCTTCAAACCAAATTATATAAAAATAATAAAAAAGTTGATAAATAATCTCAATGCATACCAAAATTACATATATCTTCCTAAAGGGACATCAGGGTATTACACTATGTCTTGTGACCTATCACTTAGGAATGACAATTTCTTACACGAATCCGACTAAAAATTAGAAGGTTATGGTTTGGGATAAACGGGTTCAAGTCATAAACGAGTCGATCCGTTTCATATGTGGGTTGACCCATTTATGAAATTATATATATTTTTATATAATAAATATATATTGAAATGGGTCAAACGGGTTAAATATGTCGCTCTTATATCTAAATATGTAAAACGCGTCAACTTGTTTGTGACCCGTTTATTAAACGGCTCAAGCGGGTTGTGATGGGTCACTAGCGGGTTATGTCTTGGTTGAATTGTTTAACCCGTTTAACTAAACATGTAGGGTTGGTTTGGGTTGACCGTTAACGCGTTAGCATGTCGATCCAAAACCGATCTGTCAACCCGAATTGCCAGCCCTACCATCACATACTGTTTTATCAATAAATATAAAGCATTTCTATGCAAATTTATTGTTGTTCTCTTTGTGGTCCATAGTTTTTAAGGAATTAGTTATATGATCCATCTCACCTTTGGCCACCAAATCAATTGGGCTTGTTTGTGTATCGAATTTTATTTGATTCTTTGTTGACTTTGCGGATACTGAGAAAAAGCAAATTTTAGAATTATGTTTGGATGATTTAGAAAAAATGTTGAGTAAGTGAATATATTTGAAAAAAAAATAATAAAAATAATAAAATATTATATTTTAATTCTTAATATATATAACATATATATATTTTAAAAAAAAAAATTTGTCACCCCCAAAATTTGCTTTAAGGTGGCTCGGCCACCCCCGAACGTTTTGAGGGTGGCTCGACCACCCCTAAACGTTTCGGGGGTGGCCAATCCACCCACAACCGTTGTTTGGGGTGGCTCGGCCACCCTTAAAACATTTTAAGGGTGGCTGAGCCACTCCCAAAAACTTGTAGAGGGTAGCTCGACCACCCATATATATATATTATATATATATATATATATATATAATATCGGCCACCCCAAAATTTGCTTTAAGGTGGCTCGGCCACCCCCGAACGTTTCGAGGGTGGCTCGGCCAGCCCTAAACGTTTCGGGGTGGCCAATCCACCCACAACCGTGTTTTGGAGGTGGCTCGCCACCCCTAAAACATTTCAAGGGTGTCTGAGCCACTCCCGAAAACTTGTAAGGGGTAGCTCGACCACCCCTATATATATATATAATATATATATATTATTTTTTGATTTGGGTAGAATAAATTTGAGTAGAGTTGAGTAAATTTATTTTTTTTATTTTTATTATAATTTTTTTATAATTACGTTCGTTCATTCATTCCAAAAGGAACAGATTACATAATAGATACAGGAAACAGAAAAAAATACAGAACTAAAAAGCCACAAATAAAGCTAACAACCTTAAAAACCCAATCCAGACAGACAACTAGCACCTCACAATACAGAGAAAAATCCAGGAAAGTAGCCAGCTGGAAATGCAGCCTATGAAAGCCGCAGCTCAATAAGATGGATACAACCATCAGGAGTACAAAGACCCCTAAAAGCATGGAAGTGGTCCAGCTTCCTAAGAAGCCGATATGACCAAGTAACTTAGATCTATCACAGTTTTCAAAGAAACTGAACAATCTAAGATTTAGGGCGGAAGGGGGGTTTCCATTCCATACTATGAGTCCGAGGCCCAATTGAATTGAATTAAGTTGAAAGCAACAAAGTAGCAAGATATAGGTAAAAAGACAAGGGAAAATAAAGAAGCAGTAAAAATAGTAAAAGAACAGCAACGATGGAAGACTGGGCAGCGGTGGAGGACCCGATTGCTGACCGGCGTGTGAAGAGCACGTATCGACAGAGGCCGCCGGAGAACCAAGAAACACCACGGGGGACTAGCAGTGGAGGCGGCATGCGCGGCAGCAGATTGTCCCCACGTTGGCGCATGTGGAGGACGCGCTCGCGAGTAAGATCTACTCGCGGGCGCTTGCGTGACATGCTCCGACGCGTGATCGTCTGCTTACGGCGTGGCTGGTGGCGGCATGAAGCAGCAGAGCTCAGGAACATGGTGGATGGGCATGTGAGGTGGTAGAACTTTTTGAAATTGAGAGATTTGATTTTGAAAAAACCCAATCTCGAAACTTCAAAAAAAACGGTTGAACCAGGGTTGGGGGAGGAAGAAGGGGGCAGAGATTGACCAGCTTGTGGAGGAGAGAAGGGCGGCATGGCTGCTATTCATGAACAAAACCTCCTGAGAGGTGGATAGTGTCTTCGAAGAGATAGGTTTTGCCTCCGAAGAGGTGAGAAAGGGAGGGAGAAAGAGTAAAGGAGTAGAAAAGGAAAGATGGAGGAGGAAGAGGAAGAGACCTCCTCCTCGAGCAGCAAAGGAGTGGTCTTCTTTCAGGTGAGAGAAGAGAGCTTTCAAACAGTAAAACTCTTTTTCTGGTGCTCAACGAGTTGAGTAAATTTGAGTTGTGAAAGATAGTTAACTTTTGAAAAGATTTGAGAATAATTGAGTTAGATGGGAAAAAAAATTTGGTTGCCAAACAACCCAACTTTCTAACTTGACATACTTGGATGGCTTAGATTTCAATCAAAGCTACATTTTCTGTGCATTTGAGTTAATTGAAAATGTTTCTAGAAAGCTGCATGTCAAAATTCATAATTCCATTGTAATTCACTACAATTTTTTTTTTTTTTTTTGTAGTTTGATGGAAACCAAACTATGTTTAGTGATATCTAAGGAGGGAACAACATCCACTTGAAATGGAGAAAAATATATTATATTGTTTAAATTAGATTTTATAGTAATATATGAATATGTTGTTATGTCATTTAAATTTTTTAAATAATTTGACATTATATATATCATTAAATGTTGAAAAATTTAATCTGAACCATAAAATTGTTCATTTCTATTTCACTTGAAAATTGAGAAGATCCTGTTCCAAAAAGAAGATGGAGTAAAAGATTTTTATGTAAGGAGATTTGATATAATTATAAAACTAAATATGAACAAATATATTTTTGGGTAAATCTAAGATAAATCATTGACTAAGCATGCATTTTTAAATCTCTCATTGAGATTATTATTATTATTATTTACTTGCACTAGTTAAGTTTGTCACAGTTTATATATATATATATATATATATATATTATTTTAATGTGATGTGACAAAAATATTGATGTGGCACTAACGTACGGTGCAAAATTTGCCAAAAAACCCATAAAATGACTCATTTCAAAACTGCGACAAACTCAAGCGATAAAAGTCCAAAAACAAAAACAAAAAAAAAGCTCAAGAAGAATTTTTTTTTTAGATGAAATGGGTGTATATCATTGATGTATCAAAATAGATTAGTTACAAACGCTCAATAGAAATAATATCAACAATACAAGGAGGAGCATCCTTATCATGGATTAACTCCTCAGTAAGAGTCAAAGCTTCATTAGCAAGACGGTGGGCCGCACCATTCAGACTTCGGCGGACATGAGTAACCCTCCATGTGTGCATACCATTCAAATGGTTCCGAGCTTCCTCAATTAGGTGGGTGTAGGGACTCTAATTGCCTGTAGATGATTTCAGAGCATGGACTACATTGAGAATTTGAGGGCATCCTCTTCTAACACCACTTTAGATAAACCGATCTCCCAACCGAAGGTGACCGTCCGGAGCGTGGCGACAGCTTCTATAATATCAAGGGCTGTAATGTGGCTTCTAGGGACAGACACCGTGACCATCACCTTCCTATTGGAATTCCTGGCTATAATCCCTATACCCATCTTGCAATTAATCGAATCCATAGCCATGTCCCAATTGATCTTCACATAGTCCTTCAGAGGAGCTTGCCAGCTATTGGCCATGGGAGTAATCACCACCACCTGTTTGCACTAACGGGAGGTAGCTTGCTAAAAGGCCTCGAGATTCTCAAGAGATTGACTGACTACAATGTGTGATTGTCCAACTTGTTTTCTATGAACTCTGGTGGCTTCTGGCGGATAATGGACTCCAAGAAGAAGTGCGTGTGAGCAGAAGAAATTCAAACTCAAAAAATAATTTATGAAAATAAAATAGGAAAACTAGTTTACACAACTTAAAAAAGGTTTTTCTGGTGAATTGAAAATGTTGTTGGTTTAATCAAGATTTTCAATTGTACCAAACACAGAAAACTAGGTAAAATCTTTTAAATTGGCAGAAACGGATCCTTAAAAAAAAATTAAAAAAAAAAACCTCTAAAAACTCATTAATAAACATACCCAAATCTCTTCGTGCAATTTACCAAATAGATTGTGATTTGTATTTTTGTATTAAGGACTGGTGTGGAGTTACTGATGGGGCCTATTAAGATATTGTAGAACACCCGAGTCAAATTATAGCTTCTAATATAAGTTTGAATCTGGTTAACTCAATATAATTACATTTGGAAAGCTGATAGTGACCATATATAAGCAAAACAGAGGGTGACATTAACAAAATTTAAAAAGCCAACAAACCGACATAAAAAAAAAAAAAAAAAAAACTTCAAAGTTGACTTGTAATTTTTATTTGATGATTAAATTTATTCATTAAGTTTTTAATTTAAAAAATAAAGTCTTTGTGTTTTATTTAAGTTTTAAATAAGTCATTCTGTCACTTTATTATAAAAATTAACAGTTTATCATTTGTCATGCTAAACATTTTTGTCAACACTTAATATCAATACTATATCATTTAGTACCAAATCATCTATAAAAAGAAAAAACAAAAGACTCGATTAAGAGAAACAAAAGCCATATTCTTCTTCATTCCAATCGTCTGACATTGTAGCATTAGGATCATCGTGGGTGCATCTTTGTGCCATAACCATGTGGGCATCTGTATATATATTTATGTATATGTGTATGTTAGATATTAATTTGTTTCCGTTGGATTTGTGAAATTTTGGTTGAACTGTTGCTGTTTCGTTTGAATGTTTTATGGATTATTTTATTTTTTTCATTTTAGATGAAAGATTTGATGTGCTTTACGGATACCCATTTGGATTTGTGCTTTGCACATGTTTTTTTGTTTTGGTGATGACTTTGGGTTTGTTTGAGTGTTCGATTTTATTTGGTTTTTTGTTAATTTTATGGATATTAAGAAAAAAAATTAGAATTATATTTGGATGGTTTAGACAAAATTTTTGAGAATATAAATATAATTTTTTATATAATGTGTTGAGTTTGGTTGAATAAATTTGAATTGAGTTAAATTAATTTGTGTTGTGAAAAAAAGTTGACTTTTAAAAAGAATTTAGCTTGATGAAGTTAGGTAGTTGGGTGAGGTTTCGAAACAGGCTCGAAGTTTTTGCATATCTGTTTTTGTCTATGACCCTTTTGGATGTGGTTTATAGAAAGAGTAATGCTTAGTGTCCAACTTTCATGTGACGTCACATAGGATTGCAGGATGAGAGAAAGAGATGAGAAGGTGATGTATAAAACCTACATAAATTAGTTTCAAATAAATTTAATCAATTGACATGTGTCTCTTAGTATGTGAGTATCACATTTTTTTTTTAATAATATGTTATTCTCACATATTTTTTTTAATAGCACTAATAAGAAAATACGTGCTTCTCAAATGCTTTCGAAACATATCATTTTATTAAACTAGTTTGTACAAATTATCTACAAACCAATCCATATATAATTATTTGTAGAAAGTTTGAGGCTACGGCTGTGTATTGGTTAAATTGGTGACAGTAGAGATACTTTCGCTCACTAAGCCATCATAATTGATTAATTAACGGACTTCATAATAACAATAACAATTTTTTACTATTTGGATTAAGTTAGTTATATAATGGTCGATTAATCGGTTAACAAGGACCTTTTTATGTTAGGCCAAAACTATTTTTATGTCCTAAAATGGGTTGTTTTGGGGGATTAAATTGATTTTTTTTTTTTTTTGGTACTAAACAAGTGTTTATTGGACAAATTTTTACATTGGATTTGACAATAGATTAGCCCACCTTATTTGTTAGGTTTAGGCTTACTAAGGCCAAGTCCATTGAGAACTTGAGGAATTTTTTGTGGCGTGAATGCAAATATCAACGTCTTCAAAATTTTCAAAATAAAATAAAAATGGTTTGGTTGAATAGGTTCAGTTATAAAAAAACTGAACTTATTAAAACCGATATTAAAACAATAATTTTATTTCACTTACCAGCCGCCAAAAATTAATTACCACTAATTGACGGTTTGATGGCAATCGGCATTTTGCCCACTATTAGAGCATTCACATTGGGCTCAACAAAGTAACTAAAAAGCTACTTTGTTGAGCCCTGTAGCAAAAAAATTGAAAAAAAGTTCCACATCAGGATCAACAATTTATCCAAAAATTTGATGACCTGCTACCGTGCTCAGCAACTTTGTTGAGCACTGTAACTAAGCAAATTATTAAAAAACTATTATTTCTCTCACCTCTACATCTCTTTCTCTCTTCTTTCTTTTTTTTTTTCCTGCACCTTCTCTCTTCTTCATCCGGTTACTGCTTCCCTGTTCTTTTTTTTTTTTTTCCAGCACCTACTATCTTCTTCATCCGATCCAGTTACATAAATTCAATTAAAATGGTGTATTAAATAAAATGCTTGTTATTTTATATTGATTTTAGAATAATATGATTGTTAGGTTATAAATTTGGTATTGAATGCCTTTTGTTAAAAAAAAAACAGTTAGAAAAAAAAATATGATTATTATGAAAAAAATAAATTTTTAAAAATATGATCATTAAAATAAAACAACTAGCTCCTAGTATGGCCTACTGCCGTAATTTGGGGCTGAACCTATTATACGGATTATTTTTGGGCCAGCTATTAGCCCAAACCTGTACTCCACAAAACAGTACAGTGTACCGTCACCTGTACTAGCCCAGCACACAGCCGGATGGGGGACCCACTCCCGATTTTGATGGGTCCAGAGAATCATTGCAAAATGCTGAGCTGGCAGCCACTTTTGGTGCCAAACCGACGTAACAAACAGAGGCCTAGAGGGAAGGTCCGAACTGCATCTCTACGGCGCAGACCTTCGTACTCTCCGGTAAGCAAAAGACAAAACACCGACTGGAACTCTCGCGTCCTTCGCTTCCCCTTATTCATGTATAGGCTGTACACTGTACCCTGTAGCAGAAAATGATAGACCAAAAATACAAAGAAAACGATAAAATAACTCTCGGAGAGCTTTCAAAACTCTGCTTTAAATGTATCTGTGCTTCTTCAAATTTGCCTTTTAACTTAGAAATGGAGTCACGAAGTTAGGATTTGTTGGAACTTTTTTTGTTTTGTGTTTTTGGAACGAAGTCCTCGAATTAGGTTCTTTAGAGACTCACAGAATCAATGGCGGTTGTGGAAGAAGAGAGAGTGAAAGAGGCAGAGTATGAGAGCTCTTCGGAGGAGGAGGCGGTGTTGCACTGGACAATGCGGAGAAGAGAAGCGAGCGACGACGACGAAGATAGCGAAGGAGAGGAAGAGAGAAAAAGTCATCAGATGGTTGGGATAGGTGGCGACCATGAATCGGACGCTCTCGGTGTAGCACCGGAGGACAGCGCCGAAGTGTCTTTTATAGACGAGCTTGGAGAAAAAATGGAAGAAGAGGTCGAGCGTGACAAAGAAGATGGTGAAGGTGGAGTTTCAGAGGTGGTGCTCGGAAAGTATTACATGCACTGCGATAGGTGTAGAGATAGCCACCGTGGCCAGCGCAGGTACTATATATTTTTTTTCTTGAATTTTCATTGATTTTATTGCAAATATGTGTGTATGAATTTATAAATGTGTTATTTGGATGTTTATGTATGTACATTTGTATGTGTGTGTGTGTGTGGTGTGGTGGGTGGGGGGGGGGGATCTATGTATTTTTTACATTTGCATGTTACTCTTTCTCTGGTTGATACAGAGTTGATGTTCTTGTTTGTAGGGTTTAGAGTGCTTTATACTTTGAAAGGATTGGAGTCGGTACAAGTAATTGATCTTTTTGCGTAGTTGATGGTTTAGAGTTTCCTTTTCTCTTCATGTCCAATTATATGCATAAAATGTTGTGATGCGAGGGACTGTTGGTCTCAGAGATGAGAAGGCAATTGATGCGTAATTGTGATATAATAATGTGTTTCGAGTCTTAAGCTAGGTTTATGTACGCAGCAACCTTATTAATATTGTAAATAATACTCCATTATTATATTGTACGGCAGCTCAATTTTTGTTATTTGTTTATATATGACGCTTTCATTCTCCAGCCTCCATTTCTTAAATTGATCAAGAGTTGTGATGTAGTTAGCACTGGGTTTTCTCCCATCAAATATGTGATTTTCTGAAATGATATCTTTTGAGGGCAGCCGTGTGATTTTCAAGTAAGATAACATGCTCTATGTGAGTTGACCTGTTAAATTTGATGCTTAATAAGGCTGTTCCTTTGGCATTACTTTGAGACGTATGCCTCTTTTACTGATATAATTGTGGATCCTACATTCTTCGCTCATGTAGTGTCCGAGTTTTGGGGAATTAATTTGGTGGTTGATGTTGATTGCCATCATAATGATAGGAATCACTTGGAAAAAAAAAATCAGGGACAGACACATCAAAGTGGTAGGAAGTATTGTGTAAGATACAGGGATGCACATGAAGTGTCTCCATATCTCACATTTTTCTTTTCTAATAAGCTCATCACTTTTTTTCTTCTTTTTTGGTTGCCAATCACTTTTTCTTCTTTGTGTAATATGTGGCTGAAACATATTCGTGTTTTGTTCAGGAGTACTCATGGTGGAAGGAATTTGTGGAAATCGGAAGATGAAATAAAGTGGAAACATGACAAGTTTGAACAGATGACTCTGCTAGAAGCACACAATAAGGAAGTTATTATTTTATTGAAATTCCGTCTACATGCTGAATACTGTTTTTCTATTTCCTGATTCTTTATAATTTGAGGTTGATATATTAAATATACACACACACACACACAGAAAACTTGTGTTGTTTTGTAAATTAAATTGCAATTATGAAGATGCCCTGATGACACTTTCTCTGAAAATATTATCAGGGTAGGTGGATTCCTAAGGGTCCTCATCAAGGATACAGTAAGGATCAATGCAAAGGCCGCGAGTATATTAAAGCAAACCAGTCTAGGTGCCACGACAACTTTGTAAATCAAAATGAATCCTTTACTGTAACGGGGAGAGGGTCTGTAAGGTATAAGCCTGATATGAAGAGTAACAATGTGAGAATTGTCAGGGGGAGAGGGCCTATAAGGTATAGACCTTTTCTGAAGAGTAACGATGCAGTCACTGCAACAAAGTACAGAAGGTAGTTGACATTTTGGAACTAAATAAATTTATATTCTAAGCCATTCTTTGCATTTGTAGTATTTTTGTTGATTGTTGACCTTTCAGATCTGGAAAGTCCGTGGGAAGTGCTTCAAATACTAATTCATCCAAAATATTGTCACACACTTCAAATATACAATCTGATTCACTTGCTGCAAAGAAGCATATTTCGGCATCAACTTTGTGTTCTGCTTCACCTCAGTTTGACGCTGTGAGTTCTTCTAGGCATGAGAAGTCTGGGAAACAGAAAAAACATGTACAAGGTGGGAGAACCAATATATATCATCTGACGCCTGTACCACTGAAGGATAATAAACAGTTCAAAACATTTCTGCAAGGGAAGACTCTAGCTGTTTCTGTTGACCTGGATGGGCTTTGCATTGAGGATTCCACTCAGCCAGTTGCTGGCAATTATTTGACCAATCTGCCTTTGTGGTCACCAATGGTCCGCCCAGGATATACAGCTGAATCACCCCAGATGAAGGATCAGAGAAGGGGTTTATCTCTCTTAACAAAGAATTCTCATCAGTCAAACCCATCTTCTAACCAAGTTAAAAGAGTTCATCGGCCAGGACAGCCCTCTGCTGCTCGACAAAGGCCTACTGAAGGCATAGTTCAACCTCCTCTAAGACTTTGTACTCAGCAGTTACGTTTGTGTCCTAGGGTTGGATCTCAAGCATCATCTACACATTTGTCACCAGATTCATCTGAAGCATTGAAGTTGGATCCTCTACCAAAATCAGGTAAATCAAGAGTTGCATTGGTTGGAAAAGACAGTGGTGCTGTTCAACCAAGCGGAAGAGTTTCCTTTCAATGTGATGGGACTCTTGGCAGTCAGAACATTGCTGCCACTCCAGCCCTAAAGCCTGGTATATCACTTTCTTTTATTTTTTGGCACTGGGAGGAGTATTGAGTTGGCTTCTTATCATTGTAGCAGAAGTAAGAGTTACTAATGTCGTGGTGCCAGTCAACTCTGTGAATGTAGTTTCCGTTGGATGGTGGATGTGTTTCTGAAGTCATTATCATGGATTTTCATTCATTTGAGTTTGAATGCTTGAAAATGCAGTTATGCAACGTGGGGGTCTGCATCATGGCAGTCTTGCTGATCCTGCTACTGGTATGGCTTTCACTGGAAATGTTGGTCAACCCCAAGTTGGAATTGGAAATTCTGAGATGAGATGGTATGTTTATTATCTGATTACAATTGTGATTTATCATGAGTTTATTTCGTCTTTCGAGTAGATGCATTGAGGCTCTAGGAAGGTCACAGGGTGTCCACTCAGTAAGGTGGACTTTTGAATAACTAACTTGTTGAGGTCGAGATTTTTGTTGAATAGGCAATACTCGTTTGGAAGTTCTGTTACTAATTATACTTAATTAACTAAATTACAAGACGACCATTCCCAGTTGTTCTAGCAGTAATGCGCATGTGAGGGTGGGTGTGGCTGGGAGATTAACAGATGAAGATAAAAGGTTGCATCAGTTTTGGAGGACAGCTCCTCTTATAAGATAACCATCCTTACTTCTTGTGATTAGTGGGTTCTTGCTGGCTATTGTAATCACTTGTTGATTTGAGTTTATACATCATTTCAAGATTGTGAAAAAGAAAAAAGAAAAAAAGGAATTCCTTTAAATTCCTTGATGGTATTTGATGCTATAGGTATTGTGCTTCTAATTTTACCTCTACCATCAAAGAGAGTTCCGAAATTTAGCGATACATAGTATCAGATATCTCCTATGTTAAGCATCTGGTAATGCTCATGAAAAGGGCAATTTGGCTAAGTAGGATTAGAATAAATTTTTGCAGAACGAAGGGTTGTTCTATGTTTGTTTCATTTGATGTTTGCAATATATTAAGAAAACGAGTTGGCGGATTGTAAAGATGGCAATATAATTGAATATAGAAAGGAAAATCTTGAAAAGCCTAATAATGTTATTTCAGAATAGTGAAAAATGGAAAATCTTCCTGGGTTTTTAAGTTTCTGTTTTTCGTTTTACTTCATATTGCCAAGCCATTTTTTCTGCCTCCAGTTAATACAGTTAAATACTTGGAAACACTGCTCATATATATATATATATTTTAATTTGTAAGTACATAATATATGTTATTTCCTTATAACGCAAATAAACTAGCTGAAACTTTAAAACTAGGTTCATTTTAAAAGAGTAATGCACATAAATGTTAATAAAAATTCTTATGGTGCAGATTTAGCTTGTTGAAATCAGATCCCTGAGGTGATCTAATGACTAAATAAGGATTTGTTGAGTTGAAATGAGTTGCAGAAATCATTTGTGCCTTTTGTTTTTGTACCTTAATGTGTTCATTATTTAGTATTTAGCAACGAAGTGTTCATTTTTTAGGCTTTGTTGTATAAGTATAAGCATCCTAATAATTGAGCGTGTTCCATCCAGGATACCAGTCTTCCCAGGTGCTGCTGGAACTCTAGGTGCTGCATATGGTGCTCCCTATGTTACTCTCAATGATGGTAATCGTGCTCATTCCTTGGGACAGTTGTCTCCTGTTGGAGTCTCTAGGTCAGTAATTCTGCAGGCTTCCATGTATCAAGTATTTCAACAGCTAGATTAATATTTTATTGTAAAATAATGACCTCTTTCTTTCCTGCTCAAAACTCCTTGAATTACATTATTGAAGATTCACCTAGTCTCCTGTTAGAGATTGTCACTTATCTCCACCATCACAAATTGAAATTCCTTGCTGCAATCACTTTGATTACAATCAAGGATCTACACAATGAGAAACCTGTTGTCGAGGCTTGAATAATTAAAGATAATGATGGGATAAATTAAGATTTAATAATCTTCGATAAAAAAAGAAAAATACTGCTTAGAGCTGAATTCTGTTTGGCTTGTTGTTTTAATTTGGTTTGTTTGAGTCATGGAAGGGTTTTTGGGGCAATTGGTTTATGTTAAATCACCACTTATCTCAAAATTTTAACTTGATTGGAAATGATTAATTTAATTATTTAATTTATACTCTAGCAGCTTCATACAATTAAGTCATAAATTTTTGCCATGCTCTTTCATGCATGATTGCGCAAAAAATATTCTTTCTATCTGGCAAATGGGTGCTATTGTTTGCATTGGAATTAGACATTGCTGCTATTATGTTCATAAACTTAAACCATCTTTTGTTAATACAACTTGACATGCAGGAGATAAGAATCATGGCATCTTCAAATATGCCATTTTTTATATTGAGTTTCTGTACTTTTGCATTCTCTTCCATTGCACTTAGCTTATAGGTTTTTTAATTTGTCAATAAAATCTCGTAGGCTGCTGTTATTTTTTTGGTGATATCAGTAGTGCTTTATTTTTTCTGAAGCACCCTTCCCTATCTTACTGAACAACTTCTGTTGATATCTTTTATTTATGTTTGATGTAGAAGCTGATCTGTTCGTTTTTTGTGCAGAAATATAGCAGGTACAGACAAACCTAGTAATGGCAATAGGCCTCCAGATAGAAGTGGTTAGTTTCTATATGTTTTTGTTTTGGGTATGCACAAAATGCTTCTTGGATTGCTCTGTCATTGTATTCTCTTGGTTGATATTGAAAATTTTAACTGCAGAATTTTTCAGTAAAGAATTTTGTCCACGACAGAGCAAGTCTCGGAGGTAAGTTGATTCATTGTGTTTGTGTATGTGCGTATGTGCACCTGTCTCTGAGCATGTAGACATATGTGTTACAGCCCCTTATTTTTTGTATCTATGATACAGATATTCACAGATGAACTTTAAACAGGAAGTGAGTAGATAATCAGGTGAGTATGGTGTTGATTTTTGCAAATTTTCTTTTGGGTTGATCGACTTCTCTAAATTTCCAAGATCTTACAATTTTAGGATATGTCAGACCTTCTTAGGTGAGTTTTTGTTCTAAGGCTGTCTGTGTGATCCTTCTAGGGGTAATTTATACGTGTTAAACCGTTGAGCTGTGTAGAAAGCATGGTCTAATAAATTTGTTTTTGTTATAGAGCTTTATGGGCGAATAAATGTATTGGTAAATGAGTCTTTCTTATTTGCTTCTCTTGCCTTGATGGTTGGTCATCTCTTTGTCTCTTCCGTATATTGTTTGATTCTACTTTTTTTTTTTCTTTATTCTAGGGTTAGGATTTGAAGGAAGGTGGGAGGTATATTCACACTAATCGGAAGTGTCTTTGGGACTGGATTTTATAGGGAAATGTTTTCTGCTAAATATGGTATAACTCTGTTCCCTGCGAATATCACGGTTTAAATTTTGAGTGGTAGTTTTGCATCAACTTCGCCAATCACAATCAATGCACATTCTTTTCACAATTGCAAAGATTTAATTTATTTATACGATTTATTAGATTTATACATTTGACATGGCTCTACATCAGTGTATGCACACCTCAACATGTTCTTTTGCACAATCTACATCTGAAGAAAATATATCAATTTGGATGCTTGGTCACCCATGATAAGGGCTTCAGTATTTGAAAGCTGTTATTACCTGAGTCAACTCTTGGTTGCTGGATTTTGGATTTTTATGAACTTTTCAATTGCAAAGTTTTCATATTTTTCCCGTATAGACTCAAATACGGGTCCATATGCCTAAATCTGTATTGTTTTGTTCATGCAGCTATACAAGGAATGCATACACCATGATGTAGTTAAAATGGTAGAACCATGGCTGAACTGGCGAGCAATTTCAGCTTCATAGATGACAATTCCTCTGATTAATGTTCCCTGTGCAGCGAATATGGATGCAAAACCTTATATTTCTTTGAAAACTTGAGATATGAAAGCTGAAAGCACATTAAAATCAGATAGAAAAATAACAGAACGTACAGTTGTTACTACTTGAAATAGTCTTAAAACTTTCTGGATATATGCAATACAGCAAAAGTAACTTCCTTTTAACTGTGAAACTTGTGCATGAATATGGCTTAATTGTGTGGATTGCAGCCAATCTAGTATGCAATCACTTTTATTAGGTACATAACCGGCGGGATGAGTCAACCAAGAAATTAGTTTTAATCGTAATTTTCTTATCAACTTGTCGGTTGGTTTACTTACCAATAATTAAAAAGGAAAAAAAAAAATTGATCGGTTAATTTAGCTCTTACCAAAATATACTGAATTCTCTACTGAGCGAGCGGCTGGTCGTCTTCATTCTTTTATCAACCTGGCATCGTGGTGCATGAATTCAATAAACATGCTTGTGAAGCATCATGCACTATTGTTTGTTTGCATTCAGTTTAAAAATGATTGTTATCGCAAGGAATTAGGTCATGTCAAAAGATTAATTGTTATTTTCCAATTTTCAAGTATGCTGTTGTAAGAAAGTTTGATGATCTGGTGAAGGTTATTGCCACCTTGAGCCGTTAATTTAAATCTTATCCTTCGGGGAAAATAAAAGTAATATATATATATATATATAGAGAGAGAGAGAGAGAGAGAGAGAAAGTATGGCAAATAGAGTGTCTTGGATGTGGAGCCAAAATAGTGTATTAGTAAAGAGAAGAGGAGTTCAATTTGTCTCCAATCAGCACCTTCCCTGTTTCTCTCTCTTTTTTTTTTTTTAATTGAATGGGAAAAAAAAAGGCTACAGGGGATCCCTGTTTCTCTTTTGGTTGATCTATTTGGGGGACTACCAATTACAGCTTGCCACACGTTGTTGTGACTGTCGTTTTCTACCATAAAACTGAAGTGCTCCATGCACTACGACTGTAGTGTAGTGTAGTACAGTTGGCCATGAAGAAAAAACCCGGGAGGTGCTGTTCCTTTTATTTTATTTTTAATGATGGAATTACTTCAAAACAGGGTTATTTTGTATATCTATATTCATGTCAAGTAAATTTTAAATTCATAAAAAGCTTCATTTTACGTGAATAGAGTAAGACTCGGACTTTATCTATAGGCGTGACTCTAAAAAATTGTTTACATTTAAAAAAAATTTAAATTTTAAACATGACAATGAGAATAACACCAAATCTAAGTCCTTACCACTTGCTGCTTTTTTGGGCTGAGTCATGCACGTTATTATTAAAAAGAACGCCCACATGAGACTCTTGCAATCCAACTTTTATTGTTGCAGAGCCAATGTCATGTGACCCATCCGTGCCTAACATGACTTCACTGCTACTTTTCAAAAATTCGTCTCCTTCTTCTCTTAGAAGGAAGGAACCATAATCACATGGACCAACCTGTAGAAGAAAGACCCATTAATTAACAGAATCATTCAATCATCTAATAATTCAAAAACAAAGCTCATGGCCTCCAATAATTCAAGCCCTCATATATGCCCCATTGCCACTATAATATTCAAGGCAATGACAAATATGTCAACAGCCTCACTGTTCTCATCCTGTTTTTCAATTATTATTCTATCGATCACTCCACTCCAAAGGATACTAAAGGAAACTATTCTAATCTCACAGTGTTTATACGGTTTAGAAAAGCTCTACCAAATGTTTGATTTATTTCTACGTTGGGTTACCAACTATTCCTGATTTATGATCTTTTCTTCTGAACCTTTTCTCATGCTCATGCTTATCCAAATTCCAAACTCATCTTTAAATATTCTTTTCCTCAATCTTGGGCTTAACTAGCCATCATCGCATGTCATAAAGTTCAGTGTTTCTCTACTTTTCTTTCTCTCGATCGATCTTCACAGGAGAGACACACTTGTACACATCTGCTAATCTCACATGAAGTTCCTCCTCTAAAGCTTTTTGTGCCATGAATGGTAGAATTGTCTCTACTCTTTTTTCAGTTCATCACATGACAAAATCTAGTTGAAGTGATCACGGTCAAGAGTGGCTTTTTCATTTTTGGGTTACTGACTCAAAAGAAAAAAAGAAAAAAAGGAAAAAGAAAAAGAAAAACAAAACCCGTCTACATTTCTTGACCAATTGATATTATTATAAATAAGTGGTGGTCTTGGCTGTTTTTCTTCTTCGTAGACTTCATTGGGTCCTGTTCTACTTTTGTCTTCCTCAATGAATATTTTGACCTTTTGGCTTCCCTCTCTCTCTCTCTCTCTCTCTCTCTCCACCCTCATATAATATTCTCTTCATATTGGTCTGCCTTGGGCTTCACATCACTGAAATATAGTTGGTTAATTAGTTGGGAAGGTTTTGATTTCTTATGTGAGTGAGATTCCGTTAGGTTCAGTGAGTGAGAATTTCTGGCCGGTTGAAAATGGGGAAGCTAAGCTTTGGCAGGGTGTTAGACTGTTTTTATCTTTCTTCTTGCTCAAGCTCTTGCTTCTGCATGAACTCATCATCTATGGAAAACCAAGATGAGTTTGAGAGAAATCCATTGATTGCAAGTGATAGAGGCCAGTTACTGAGATTGAAAGATGTTGTTGCTGGAAACCAGACCTTGGCTTTTCAATTGAAGCCCAAGGTGAGCTTCTTTTTCTCTAAACTTTCCTTTTCCAGAGAGGGAGAGAAGAAATCAGTTTTGATAATATCCAAATATGACACAGTTTTTTTAATTTTTGGTCTGTTAATGAACTATATATATATCTATGCAGATGGTGACGCTAAGGGTGTCCATGCACTGCAATGGCTGTGCAAGAAAAGTAGAGAAACACATCTCAAAGATGGAAGGTATGTAAATTGTTTTTTTCTTTTCTTTCTTTCTTTTTTTTTTTTTTCATTTCCAAAGATTGATTAGCTATCAAGCTTTGATTGGAACTATACTATAATTTCTTTAACCGACGTTCTTTGACAACATTTAATCATGTTACATTTTTAAAACTTGTTAGTATATTGCTCCTTTATTAATTAGCTAGCTCTTTGACAAGCATATACAACCTTTCTTTCCCTTCCTTTTTTGACAATTAATGCCATGGAACTGAAGGTGAAAAACATTGATGCCCAAAGATGAACCTATCCGGTGGACATGTTTTGTTTGTTTGTTTATGTGTTTTGCACTTTTTGACTAGACCATGATCTTCTCCATTTTATTTGAATCCAGTTAGTGTGAATTGAAGAGCTGAATTATCATTTAATTTTTTTTTTGAACAATTTTACTTCTTAATTTACACTAATTGAAATACTGGATGCTGGAGGATCATTAATTTTCCTTTTGATTGTGGGTTAAAAACCCCATCAAATCATGGAAGCATATGATAAGCACATTTAAAGTACTATCCTTTCCCATGATAAACTTAATTTGGGGTGCGTGTATTTCTAATAAAAGGAAAACCACACTTATTTTTCTCAGCTATCAAGTGATTTTCGTGTTTCATTTAAACTTCAAAAAGCTGCAATGCGGGGTTTTAATCTATTAGCCCCTCTCAGTTATCGATAATTTCCATTAGGAGTTTGTATTAAATCCTAACGGATGAATAAAAATGATAAAAATACCCCTCATGAAGTTAAAAATTCAGAAAAACAAAAAAAATTAAAGTAGGAAAAAATGCTGTGGGTCAGTTTTTATTTTATTTTATTTTTTATTTTTTTTAACTCTAAGGACATAATATAATTATGTTTTTTAATAAATTTTATGAGGATATTATAAATCGCAGTAGATCCTAATAAAACCTCATGGTAGTTAAATGAGTTAAGCGTAGTTTTTCCTAATAAAACCTTCCATGTTATTAATTTGCTAGGCTATTATAATATATATAATATTATATATATATATGTTTCTCCTTAAAAACTGATATCTTCATCAATTCCTCTCCTCAAAAACAGGAGTGACCTCGTACAAATAGACTTGGAAAGCAAGATGGTGGTTGTTATCGGAGACATTCTTCTTTCGAAGTGCTGGAGAGTGGTGTCCAAGGTTAAAAATGCAGAGCTTTGAATTCTCCATCTTGATCGACAACATTTTGTCCTCCTCCAACCCAAATTCTCATTGACAAAATGCTCTGTATCTTTTATACTTATATCATTCATCCATCCTCTATATAATACACATGTCATTCTCCCATTTGGTGTCCTAATTTTTCTACAGACAGCGGAACAAAAGGGGAGGCCCTCCATGCAAGCTTGAATATGATAATAGAAATGTTATATCACGTGTATCTCGAATACTCTCATACCCATTATTTCATTTCTATTATATTATTATTATTTATTTTTTTAAAAAAGCACCCTCAAAACACGTTAACAAACAGTAAAAAGATCCTTTTACAACCAACTATGCATATTTCATATGCAACAGGTAATCCAAATCATACATTGAATCAACTGGTCCTGCTGGCTGCGGGCAGTTGATCAGCTATGTCATATGTGTGCCCTCTACAGCAAACAAAACAATTAATCATCCTAAATGTTACAGCAAGTCAGCAACATCCTGAATGGAAGGAAGAAAGTTGAATAAATTGCCATCAACATGGGTTGTGGGGCGGCTGCCACTGCCCATCTACTATTATTGATGTCCTTTTCTTCTATAAAATTGAGATTTCTTTTTTTAAAAAAAAATTGAATACTGGAAAATAATTATAAAGAGAATCTTTTTCACTTCTGATCTAAAAGGAAAAAAGAGTGAGAAATTTTAAAATCCAAAAATAGAGTGAGCTTCCCGATAACAGACTCAAAAACGAAAAAAAAAAAAAACAGTGCAAATACAAACAAAGATTAGAAAACTAGTCAAATAAGTGACCTGGTTCTTTTAAATGGCTACATAAAGCGGTTACAGAAGCAAAAATGGCACACAATAAGGCGAACCTATATGAACCCCCACATAAAAACTGCAACAGCCGTCGGAAGGATGAAAAAGCAATAAATACACTGTCTAAGTTCGAATCTGGAACTGAAGAAGAGAGAGGTATCAACACAAAGTTCGAATCAAAAGTCTCTACATCTGAATCAAAACACATAAAAATAAGGAGACAAAAACTCAAAACAAACAACAACAACAAATAAACAACATCAAATACATTTTTTTTTAAAAAAAAAAGTCTAGCAACCGGTAGTAGTGGCGAAGGTGTGGCGGTCGGAGCACAATAATTGGCGCGTGAGATCCACGCACTAGGAAGTGAGATTCACACGTCGGCGCGTGATATCCACGCGCGGGCAGATCAGGGCAAGGAGAGTGGCGGTTGGAAGCTGGAAGGTCGGACAACACGATGGAGTGGCACGTAAGAGGATGGAGTTGATGGAGGAAAATAGATCGGGCTTTGAAAACTGATCTAAAAACCATGCCAGATTCGGAATGAAGCGAAGCGAAGGAAAGCGGGCGGCAAACGGCATAGAGCTAAGCGGAGTAGAGCGGGCGAAACAAGGGGAAAACACCATGTAAGGGGGAGAAAGAAAAAACCAAATGAAAAAGAGGGCAAAAAGAAAAGAAAAGGAGGGAGTGAGAACCCTCTCTCGTCCTCTAACAACTGAACAACTAGCAGAGGGAAGCCTTACTAAGGAGAAAAAAAATTGTCTACTTAAAAAGAAGGGGGAGTTTTCTCCCGCTAAAAGGAGAGAAGCGTAAACTTTTTTATAAAATTTAGATTATTCCGCTAATAGCATAGCCTACCAGTCACTAACCATACAAAATTTTATAAGATTATTCCGTTTGGTTTGGTTGGATTTAACTAAAGAGAATTTAGATGCTACTAAGTACTTGAATTCTTTCAACTACGAAATGTGAATTCTTGTAGAAAGGTGAGAATCTATAGAAAAAATCTACATTCCCCTCGTTCTATTCTGTTTTTTTTTTTTTTTCCTTGAAATAGACAAAAATGCCAATACTTTTTTTTTAATAAACGCACTAAATACCCTCAAACTCCTTAAGCTTTTTTCAATCCTAAAACCTTAAAAATGAACTCTATTTAACTTTTTGACGTTACTATTTAATTTTTTTATTTATTGGGTATTGTTATAGTTATTATTTTCTTTTAGAGCCGCTACCCTCCCATTAAAAACCTCTTATCTCCCCCCTCCCGAGGTGAAAATTCAAAGGTTAGGTTAAAATCACGTCTAAAATGACGGCAATTAACTTTTGTCAGACTAAAATCACGTGGCGAGGGAAGCTGCCACCATCACATGAAAAATGTGACAAGTGGAGGAGAGCATTTGGTGCGTGAGGGGCAATTCTAAACAAACTTAAGATCATGCCAAACAATGTTCTTGTAAACCATTTATTCATTGCATTTTTTATTTCTTGCCATCCAGGTTAATTATGTTGTTGTTGTTGTTTTTTTTTTTTTAAATGGCAAAGAACTCATCAAGGTAGAGTCATTTTTTATACCTATTCCTTTTAAATAAGAGTAATGATAGAACACAGTTTAAGCTCAAATGAACAGTAGCATACATTAAAGAAAAAGCTGATTTTGATGTAAGAAATTTTTTAAAATTTTTTAAAATTTTTAAATTTTTTTTTTTTTATAATAGCAAATGACTGCCATGTAGGTAGTGTGTGTTACTGTTCATTTCAGTTTGGACTGTATTCTATCATTACTGTAAATTTCAAACTCGTATAGAGTATTTACTCTACACGAATCGAGTAAGACTCCAATTTCATCAGCAAAAGTGACTTCAAAAAATTATTTACACCCAAATGAAATTAAACTTTAAACTTGATAAAAATACCACCAAAACTAAAATCCTTATCACTTGAACTAACCCTTTAAAATGAAGTCTATTGTCATAGCTACAAAGAAAGGAAAAAGCCAGTTTTTGAGGCTTTAGTACCAAAGGTTCTACATGGTTTTAAGGATGAGCTTAATCCAGTTGCGAGAAACAATGGAAGTTAAGGCCTCGATTGGAATTGGTAGAGGATGCAACCTCTTCAACCGTCATATTCATCATCCTCATCATCTGGGCCTTTATAGGAATTCTCTGAGCTTCTGATCCATTTTCCTATAAAGTAAGCAAACATTAATTCTGACCCACGTTCACATGTTGTATGTTGTTCTAAAGTAATTTCTGAGTTGGTGGTTGATGAATGGTGTTATTGTGGATGCAGGAGAGGGCTTTCTAAAGAGTGATGATTAGCAACATCCCAGGATGTTTTATATATTTACCCCTTTCTAAATATTATGAAGGGAAGTCACAGTCTTTCACATCTCTAGTCCATAAAAATTAATTTTACACCTTTTATTCACCCTTTCTCTATTGATGTTCCACGTACAGAGGAAACCCTATAAAAGGGGTTAAATAAAATCCTATAAAAAGTAGCACAATACCAAGTAAAAGGGATGATGGGTCTCTCAAAAACTCTAGCTTCTTAAATTTACTTCAAACTACATGCTAACTTAATAATTAAAATGTCCCTTATCCTTTTAAAAATTGGTGAATTCAGTGATGATTTTTTTATTTTGAAAGTACTTGATCCTCGGTAACACCGTACTAAAAACTGGTATACTATTCTTTTTATCTTCAAAGTTTATATGACTTGAGTCTAAAAATAGTTTTTTTTTTTTTGGAAAAACCACACAACATAATTTTTGAAAGATATAAAGTAGATTAAAGAATGTTATATAAAATTACTCTTAAAATTAGTGCAAAGCAATACAATAACAAATAGATGACGAAGAGCATTAGAGCAATGGTCTTCAACAAAGACAGAAAACACATGTGAGTTGGTCAGTTTTAATTTAATTGAACTGAGTTACACATACTTATTTTAACATGGCGATAGAAGGTAAATATTATTAAATAATAAATGGATAACAACGAATTTAAATCCCGTTGTTTGTAACAAAACTCGGACTCTCCATTATACCGCCAGTTGACAGTCGTAGTCCAACGGTGCCTTTGCGACGACCGTCGCAAACCGTGGATTACTGTCGTTTTGCATCACTAACAACGGAATGAACTCTCGCAACGTCGTCGTTTAATCTTCGTTTCCAGTCCACCCTTCACATTTTGACAAAATCAAAATCAAACCCTTATACCTTTCGTCTCTCTTGCTCCAACGTGTTGCCAACACATACAAAAACACGACCAGAGAGTAAAGAAGCATTGAAAAAACACCAACCGATCAACAGAGAAGATAAGCCACACAATAACATTTTTCTCACTAAAAAAAAAAACCCCCCCAACAAAAGAGAAAACTGCACCATGACCCCAAAATCCTCTACTTTCTTCTTCTCCACCCTCGTCCTCATCCTCTTACCCCTATCTTCCCAAAAACCCGAACCGAATCGGACACCGAAACCAAACCCATCGGCGGCCCACACGGAGCTCACGAACTACGGCTTCCCAATCGGCCTCTTACCCTCCACCGTTCAGGGACACTCCATAAACGAGACCTCCGGCGAATTCTACGTCGACATCGGCGGCTCGTGCAAAATCACTCTTCCGCCGGACAACTACCTGGCCACGTACTCTAAGAGAATCACCGGAAAGATCGTGTCGGGTCAGATTGCCGAGATCGACGGGATTCGTGTTTGGGCCTTCTTTAAGTGGTGGTCCATCACTGGGATACGGTCAAGCGGTGAGGACTTGGTGTTCGAGGTCGGGATGGTCACCGCCAAGTACCCCTCGAAGAACTTCGACGAAATCCCCGCTTGCGAGGGCAAGCACTCGGCTTCGTGAGAGGTTTGGGTCTTTTTCAAATTCAATTCGATTCGCTTCTATCTTGTTAGAGTTTCGGTTTGGGCGAGAAATTCGAAAGGAAAGTTTGTGTTCTTTGTCGCATTGATAGAGGTTTTGGTGCTAATTAGATTGTTCATGGCTTAGGTTTGAAGTATTTTGATTAAATTATTGAATTTTCTCTGAATTTTCATGAATTATTGATTTTCTTTTTCTTTTTTGTATGAACATGGAATCGAATTTTGTGCTCTATCCCTCGATTATTCCTGAATTTTACAGGATTATTCTGTGCAGCATGAATAAATAATTGCAATATGTTTTAGTTTCTTTTTTAAATTTTATTATGATTCTGTTTGTTTGGTCATGGATTTATTTTTGTTTTTAAATTCACTGGCTCCGATGTGTTCTTTTCCTGAGCAACACCCATTGCAAATAATGACATATCCGGAAAGTTCCCTAATTTGTCACTGTGCTTGAGGGTTAGCTTGGGAACTGGTGTCGGTGAAACTGGAAGCTATGAAATTGCCTGATAATTTGGATTTAGTGGGTCGATAATATTCTTAAACTCATGGTCAGGTGCTGATTTCATATCATTATTGCTGACTTGATAAATTTAAGCCTATTGATTCTTGATTGCCTTTTTCCGTACTAAGTGGCTTTCGTATAATTTACTCCTTTTTATCCAGTCCTTTTCCTCCCTGGCCTGCCAGCACAAACCTGAAGGAAAGGAAAGGAAACTCGTATAATACAAACAAAGGAGCCCCAGTCACCACAAGCAATCACCAATTTACAATGATAAAGAATGGTTTAAAACAGTGATAAGCTGATTGATTTAGGCTTTTTGATGGCTTTGGAATGATTTGGGTGTGGGATATTCTTTTTTTTTTTGTCCTCTGTGTGTGTTCCTTTATGCTGATAAAAGTATATTACGTACATTTGAGTATACTACAATACCATTTCCGGCCTTACTACTAGTCATTTAGGTTCTTGTTTGCTTTTTGTTGTGAGGATCTTTTTTTTTTTTCCTTGTGATTATGCAATTCTTGACCTTTTTCTTATCTCTGTTTTCTTCTGGTATTGTGATATCATGTTCATCCTCAACTTTCCTGTTTGGTGTTACTTTTTATCTTCTTTTTGGAAGTGTGGGGTTTAAAAAAACTTTTGTTGCTTTGATACATTTGTCAAAAGTGTCTACTAATCTTAAATGTCAGTGTCATGACAGCATTTCCACACAACTAATGGAATTCGACCCCAGCAACCCATTTGATAAGTATATAAAAAATAAATATAACATAAATTTTTAAAAAGAAAAAGTGAAAAACTACCTGATGAACTAAAAGACATGCAAATTTCATGACCGACTCCAGCAATGGGGTACATTTTTTTTTTTTTTAATGACAAGGAATCCCTCTAAGGCAGGGCCACTTCATATACCTAATCCTGTCAGGTAAACCTCGGATCCGTGTAAAGCGTCTCATCCACACAGATCGAGTAATACTCTGACTTTGCTGGCAGGTTGGCTTCAATGAATTATTTGTACCTAAGGAAATTTGAACTTTAGACCTCATGAGACTACCATAAAGACCAAAGTCTTTACCACTTGACTAATCCTGTGGGGTTTCCAGCAATGGGGTACATGAATATGTGGACTCCTTAAAAAAGATAATAAATAATGGAAACTATACATGATTTTGTTTCTTGAATATAGATAGTAATCTTATTAGTGTTTAAATTTTAACTTTCTGTAAATTTTCATAATTTTCCAAAGGTCTATTTAGTTTGCCATTGAGAGTTAAGATTGCCTATTACTTGGATTATAATTTGGATTCTTACTTCACATATTAAAGCTTCGGTTAGAGATTAAAAATATTCATTGGACTTTGTACATGCTGTTGGTAGGAATAGTTAACCTTGTTCTCTTATTTTCTCTAGTTGGTTATGGAGAGAGTGGTTGGGTGCACTTTTAGGTAGGCAATTCATAGAAAGTCTGATTTTTTTTTTTTTTGAAATTTCAAAGTTGATGACTGAGATTTTAGGCCCCATGTGTTTACTTACTGTTCATGCTTGCGGTGCTGACCAAGTACATTGTTATAGGCTTGGTTTTGGATCAAGATAAACCTTGTTTTTTATGTTACTAAGAGCTGGAAGAACATGGGGGCTCAATTGCTCTTCAGAACCTTTTCTTGGGCCCATCCGTCATTGTCCCTACTTTTAAAACGAAAAACTCATTGTAGAGGTTTTTTTTTTTTGATCTGAAATCTTCTTGTCTGATCCAACTTAAGGTTTTTTTATTTGGGTCAATTTGCCTTGATTTTGCTTCACCTTCAAGCTATCTTGTTCATGTTAATTAAAAATTAGACGAATCATTCTCATTCTATGTATTCAACTGTAAGCATTTTATCACCATATGCATAAAGTAGGTTCTTTGACTTTTAAGTAACAGCTAACTAGTTGACTTCATAACTGTTGAACTATTCTATAAACCCATTATAACATCTTTTGTGGATCAATTGGCAGCAAACTTACTTATAATTGGTTTCCCTCTTCTGCAGGGCATTTATTCGCTGCTTCTTGGACTAGTTTGTGATAATGTCCACTCTAGGGTTGAAAGCACTTATGTTAGCTGATTGTATCTGAATTAAGGGTAATATGCCACTATGTATTATCTGAATTAAGGGTAATATGCCACTATGTATTTGCACTAATGTCACTTTTTATTGGTAATGAATCAGACGGTTTCCTCTTTCTCTTTAATTTATATATTACTTTTTAAAGTGGTATTATTCCTTATTCTTTTACCATTTAATTTAGAAGCTTCAGTGTCCCGCGTGGCCACCAAATATGCGACATGGAGCTAGATTACCGTTGGTTTTGAATTTTGATTGCTTTCTTTTTTTTGTTTTCTTCCCCTAAAGTAAGGCAGAACCTTTAATTGAATGATCACTTTATCTCACTTTTGAAGTTTAGGAGGAAAGTAATATCCGTGCACTTTACTTGTGCTGTTTTTTTTTCTCTAATCACTTTACTTGTGCTGTTAGATTATAATATCACTAGAAAATACAAAGCGGTGGATTTTGACGAAAAGAGAAATGTATTCCAGCTATATATATCATTACGTTCCGATTCGTCCATTCCTCGCATCGATTAGGGTGTAAAAATAGAAACGAGTTCATGTCTCAATCATGTATTAGCAGTGATTGATTGAGCAATTAACTATTGTGATTGGATCGCTTATAAAAAAAAAAAGGAAACTATTGTGATTGGATCTTGTGGATTATAGTAAGTATTTAGTACAAATAGTAGTTCATAGCAGGAGAATGATTGAAGGCTGTCATCTTCACTTGCAGGCTACGTTCTAGAGTTCTGTTTGGCATTACAATAAGAAATTTAAAAAGTGTTTTTTTTAGTACTTAAAAAGTTGTACTAACAAAAACAATCTGTTTGATAAAAAGCTTATAAAAAAAAAAAAGTTGTTGATTTTCTTGCTCTAAAAAATTCCAAAACTAGAAATCTTTAAAACCACTTTTGGTTCTAGATTTTCATACAAGGTTATGAGTAAATGGGCGGCCTGAAAATGAAGAGAAGATGATAAGAAATGGCTAAATGCTGACCCTTCTTCAGCTTTGACTAGTATTTAGATAATTTGGACGGTGTTTGGCAAAGGCCACGACTTTGAACATCGTCTTTTTGTTTGAATCAGTCCAAACCAAGATAAGAATCACAACTTGCATTTTACGTGTTATATCTTTGTCAAAATTACAAAAACGAAGAATATCTAGCTTTTTTAAAAGAGTTCTTTCAGATTTTTTTAATACAGAAAAGTTTTATTTTTTATGCAATTTCAAACAGATTCCTAATAGAAAGGAAATCTTATTTTTATGTTGAAAGGTCTATTTACTTTGTTGAATGTGAGATCTATTTGTCTGGATAGGTAGCTACGCAATTAGAGATAACAATTTGTGTTCGCATGTCGGGTTCGAATTGTATCTAAATATGAGTATATGATTATATAGGTTAATTCTAATTCAACCAATTTAATCAAATGTGTTAGACTTTTCAATCTTAATTTTTTAATTTCATGTGGGGTTTGTATCGGATTCGCGGGTCGTGTAAACAATTGACGGCCCTTATGTCGTATGTCGGGTTCAGATCGCGTTGAGATATAAGTATAAAATTATGTAGGTTGATCCATTTAAGTAAACAAGTCAGACTTCTCAATCTTAACACTTTAATTTCGTATTAAATTTATAGGTCGTATAAAAATTTGTAAGCCCTACCCACAACTTTCTTTTTTAGACTGTCTAAATTTCATAAAATTTAAACAACTTAATAGCAGACAATTCCAATCCTATTTAGCCTACATGTTACATGAAATAAAACCAAAAAGCTTTACCGAAAAGTATTTCTTCCTTGGAGCATCAAACTTTGTTCCTATCGTTCAAAAAATTATCTTAAGATCATTTTGAACGTTGCTATTAGAAATGGTCTCTATTTTATGGCAGTTGGTCAGCAGTTAAAGTTGGTACGAGTGCAAATTTTCATCCATAGAGAAAGGAGATAATTATTTTTTTTTTGTTCTTCTGTTGTTATTGTAAGAAAAAGAGGAGAGGCTGAGACCAAAACATGAATTCTTAAATGTAGCCTAAAAGAAATATTCTGATTCTTCAACAAGGTTTAGCCTTAACAAGAAACAATTAAATTGGAGAAAAGTGGGTTTACTCTTTAGTCATTATAAATTGGAGACAAGTGGCCTTAGTGATCATTATTTATCATTGTGTTCAGGAGCCTCACATTATCATTGCTGTTGGTTGTGTTTCTCTTCAATGTATCCCACAAAAGTCAATGCATAAATCATTGAAGCGGTTGAATTTTATTTGCCATTTAAAAAATATCACAGGCCGCGCCGGCAAATCATGCTATTTGTGGAAAGTTTTATGTACAAATAAGAGTATTGTCCATTATCGTGGCTTATACTTCATCATTTAGGGACGAGACTTTACTAATCGGGATTTTCAGTGATCTTGCCTTTTAAATTGTTATCAATTTAAACATAATGAGATTTACCTAATCGAATAAGTCCTGAATAATTTTTTATTTGTTGAGACATGTGGACTTAACATAAACATTTTTACTAATAATTCAAACAACAAAATTGCTAAAATTTAGATCCACATCTTACACACTTGGTGCATAGAATGTTATACATATAGCATTATTCTAGGGGTTTAATTGACTATATTTTTTGCCCTATATACTAGGATTGTTTTAGTATGTGTGTGTTTGTTTTTGGCATTATTCTAATGGGATAACGCCGGCTCTCCACATATTACATGTAGTATGCCGGAGTACTCCCAAGATCATATTATTTCCCTCAGGCCTCTCAAGTCTCAAGATGACAAGGGTTTATATCATTAATTTGGAGGAGTAAAGTCCTTGACAAGTGACAACCATTAAAATGAGTTCAAATAGAAAGGAAGTTACGAAAATACACCTTTAAAACTACAATTATATAAAATGAGCTACTGAATTACTCTCCATTTTTTTTTTTTTTGTTGACATAATTTGTTTTTGTTTTTTTTTTTTTTATACGAGATATCCGGCTTTACTTTTTACGACCTGATAGCACCTCGGGCTCACCATAAGACTTATCGAGCATGGAGGTCAGAACCTTGGAATCGACTGACTAAATTCTCGGTCTAATGCCTCGCACTACTCTCAGCATTAAATAATTGAGTCGCAGGCTTTGCTTGGATGGCTAGCCCCCAGAAGAAGTTTGCAACTAACAAGTTTTGAAAATAAAACCTATGAGGTGATATTCTCTAAAAACCTCAAACCCCAACCATTAGGTCAACCCCTTGAGATCGACCAACATAATTTTGGTTGAACTCTGGGGTTTAATTCTCCGCCAGAAAAATCAGACTAGTCATCATTGTACCTCTAGATAATATTATGCAAAAGCCCAATTTTTCTTAAACAAAAAAAAATGGGAAAGGAGAAAAGGAAAAAATTACAAGAACAGAAAAAACAAAAGTGATAATGCTACCCGTAAAGTAGTTGAGAATAAGTCAAATAAATGATCCGAACCAAAGGAGTATTCAAGAGAAACCCGAAAGTGTACCAATAAAGGGAGTTGAACTCATAAATAGCAATAGATGTTCTCCCCTCTGAAAGCTTTTCTTACTATATTTGTCGTTTCGCGTGGTGCTGTGCTGTGAGAAAAGTTCTGGTCATTGTATAAGTGTTACTGTGTTAGGTGGGTGATAAATACCCATTTTTTGCCCAACAAATTACCGTGAGGTGATAAAAGTGGGAACATCATTCAATTTTATCTACACACTCAAAAAGCTGCAGCCTCACAAAGCGTATTCTGTGTCATTATCAGAGTGCAGTAAGCTTGCCTCAAAGAAGATTTAGCTTATTATGTAAATGTAAAGGTGCCCATGCCTTCCATCGTTGGCAAGCCCTTTACGTGTTTCCCCTTTCGTGCATACGCCTAGAAGGACAACGACAAACGTTTGTGAGAAGGATAATGTTACTTTACACGTTTATTTATCACTCATGTTATATCAACCGTTTTGAGTGACTCACAATGTCAACTTTTTAAAAAATAAAAAATATTAAAATTATATTTTTATCTCACAATACTATTAATGTGCTAGTTCTAACAAGCACTTGCATTTTTTTTTTAACAAAGACTAAACTAATTATCGGTTGAAACTAGCTGTTATGTCAAAATTATGGGATAAAAATATAATTTTTAAAATTATTTTAAAACCACTTAAAACACGAGACGGAATGTGGATGAACATAACATGGGTCATGAGGAGTCATGAGTGTGAGCAAGAATAGCTTCGCATTTTACGTGATGTGAATAGACTACTCAGTGTCTTCCATAGTGGCCAAAAGCGTGCATTGGTTAGGGGCCATTTGTATGGTCAATATAACCACACCCATTATCAAAAGTACGTCCCTTGGTCATGGTAGTCAGTTGGTATGTGCAGCACGTCTCTGCTAATGTCCCTAACTTATATAAAAAGGTTGAGTAAGTGCACTTCTATAATATAATGTTCTTGCCGACCCATCATCACCGTCAACCCTTAAGCAGCCTCTTATCTATATATATATATGACAGGGAATTCTTTCAAAGTAGGATTTTTTAATTTTTTTTTTAATTGAATACAGAAAATAGTTACAAGAGAGAATGATTTACACTCTTGATCCGAAAGAAAGAGAAATGGTGATCCGAAAAAAAGGATGAGCTCCCCAACAACAATCTCAAAATGAAAAAAAAATAATAATAAAAAAACAATGCAATAATATGAACAAAGGGTAGAAAAAGGTTAAACAAGTGACTTGATCTTCTCAAATGGCTGCATACAGTAGTTACATAAACAAAATAAACACAGATTAAGGCAAGTCTATCTAAACTCTCACTTAAAAATTGCAATAGCCACCGAAATGAGGTTGAAGTGGTAGATGTTGTCTATGTTCGAATCAAGGACCGTAGCAGAGAGAGGTACCAACCCATAGATAAGGTCAAAAGTTTCTGCTATATGATCAAACCAAATAAAAACAGGGAGACAATAACAAAAAAAAAAAAAAAACCAACAACAACAATATAAATACAAAAGAAAATACAAAAAATTCAGCAACCAACAGCTGTGACGGAGAAGAGGTGGTTGGAACGCACTGACCGGCGCGTGAGATCCATTCACCAACGCATGAAATCCATGCCTCGCATCTTTTGCAGCATGGATTGATTAAGTCGCGGACTTGCCCTGAAATACAATTTGTACTCAATAAATTTTAAACTTAAGACCATAAAGATCGACCACTCAAAATCTTAAACCAATTGAGCCAATGCCTTGGAGGTTAACCCTGAACTAGCTTCAAATATAGGAGATTTCTGTGATATGGCCAAAAGAGTGCCACTTCTGGGGCCATTCTTAATTGTAAGGCCAAAAAAACGTACCTTGTTTCACATACGTCCTTTCGTTGTAGTTGGTTAGCATGTGCAACTGGCCTGCAAAATCGGAATGAACAAATGGAAAGGTGCCTTCAAATTTTATTTTGTTTTATCTGATGGTTTATATGATATATCGTTTAAATGATTGGATAATAATGGAAAATTTTCATAAAATTCCCTGTAATTCTACACGTTTTAAAATAAAATTTCAAAATTTTAAAACTCTTAATTAGGATTTTTCGTTAAATCCTATCAAAAATTTTTAATTTTTTTTTAAGGCTAACAATTTTTGATACGACACTCGAACCCAACATGAACTAAACACAAAATTAACGGGTTAAAATTAAGGAATTTGTTTCGTTTAATTAAATAGGTCGGACTAGGGTTGACATATATATAGTCTTATATCGCATATCTCGACACAACTCGTACCTAACACGCGAATACGAATTACTATACCTCCACATGGTGAATATATTATCATAAGAGAAACTTCACAAAATTCTCTTGAACTTTTATGCGTTTTTTCATCCCTCCATTAGGATGATATCAAACTAGGTTGTAGGAAAAAGTTTTGTTCTAATACTATATAGGTTAACCATAATTTGACTCATTTAATTAAATGGATAAAACTGTTCAACCATAACCTGCTAATTTCGTATTAAATTTATATCAAATTTGTGAATCATGTAAAAAATTATCAATCTTATGAGGTATTGTATACATAATACAGTAAATATGTAAAATAAAATATTAAACATATATTTTTTTGGGTTGAGACTGAGAGGATCCTATTCTCTCAGCCAAATATCTTATCTTATAACGAATGAAGCAAGAAAATGCGAGTTTTTGGAGTAAAATGCCCAAAAGTGATGTATTTTACACATTGGTACAAGGCAAAGACTTGTTGGCTTGGTGGAACTAGCACCTTCCAAGTCATGCGAAGGACAACAGATCCAGCAGCCCATAATTTCCTGACCCCAAGACTTGTCAATTCACATACACACCCACCAATAAGGCTACAAGGACGGTTTATGAAGTTACACAAAGTGCAATTGGGTGTTCAAAAGCACCAAAAAGTGTGACCGAGTCATACAACAACAAGCTTAAAAAAAAAAAAAAAAAAAAGGAAAAAAAAGTACCAGACCCATGTTTGACATGCATCTTTGGAATTGGCTGACTGATTCTTCCCAATACTTTATAGATTCTCCACGACCACTTCCTATTTCCTAAAAACTTTGATTCCTTTGGTATGAAACCCATGACAATAATTATTAAATTAATTTCTTGATTTTTTCTAATTAAATCGGTCCTTAGTCAAGTTTAAGGAATTAAAACCATTGCTCAGCGGTCCAAAAAAAAAACGAGGTTTCAGGGGGCGTTCGATCCGACGGTCCAAAACAGATCATCATAACGCGAATCCGCATGCACTAAATAGCCAATGACATGGACTTGATTACATTATTCGTTTCCAACAAACCCTGGTGAACAAAATAATAAAAAAGTTGGGTATTTATTTATTTAACATACAAAGGATAATGTTACGTTCACGCGCCATTAAAGTGCGTTGGGAGACACTAACCAATCAGAATGCTGGGCCGTGCCTCATGTATTTTTTCCACTCCGCAGAACCAACGCTGCTTTCAAACTAATCAAGCTTCCTGAACGCCCCCCACACGCGCGTGACTTGTCGCCTCTTCCCCCCTTAAACGTGAACAACTCGTACAAGCACCTTTCTCTCTCTATTTTCTCTCACAAGCCAACTAACAAAAACGAAGAACTTTCTCTCTTCTCTGTGTCTTTTGGATTCATGCTCTATCAAAGCGAATTCCTTGGCTTTGGTGTGTCGAAACCCTAGATTCGCTCCCATTCTTCGCAGGTACTTATTTCCGGATTCGTTTTTGTTTGCGATGTTTTACGAAACAATTTTCGTGATTTTTGGACTCCTCCTGTGCTCAGATCCGTTCTTTTTTTCTCGATTTTGTATTTTATTCTCATTATGCTTTGGTTTTGTGAAATTATATTCCCATTCACTCTCAAATTTCGTAACTTTATATCAATCTCTCCGCTTAAATTCTCGTGTTTAGACTATTTTGTTTTCACAGAGCGTTTTTGGTTTATCTTGCCGTTAATTCACACAATGTATATGCGGAAGACTGTTAAAACGCTAAGTTGCTCCTCGTTTATGCTGCTTTCGGTTTTATTGCGATGAATTTGTTTCAGTTCTGAATGTTTTCTTTTGCTTTTGTTTTTCGAAAGTGTTTTCGCTTGAAGTGTTTTGAGGAATCAAAGTAAGCATCCTTTTGGTTTCGAATTCTGCTTAAGAATATGGTGGAAAGGTCTTTCATTTTGGCTGCGTTCAAGTTGCATGGGAGTGCGTGACCTTCTTATAAAGCAAAAGTAGTTTTTTTTCTTTTCCTTTTTCTTATTATTATTGTTGATGCTGATTATTTTGTTATTGTAAAGTTTCAAATACTAATTTTGTAGCCTTGCGTTGTGATTCTCGGTTAATTCGGTTGAAATTCATTATCTGCATTGGGGCGAGGAAAGCCAAAACATCTCTTGTTTGACTTATTTTCGTGAGAAATTGGAGGACATAGCCAGAAATAGATCTTTGGCTCCCATGGTCTTTTTTTTTTTTTTCATAAAAATTGAACTCAGCTAAGCCAAATAGTTAAGGGAGCTAAGCCAACTCGATGTGAATGGAAATTGTGGTTTTGCATTCAGCTAAAAATTAAGATTCAATATCCAAACTTAGCAATGCACAGTTTTAGATTTTTAATTTAATTTTTCCCTTTTTCGTACCTTCCTCATCAACCAAGTTGAGAAGTAGCTATACTAGTAGAAATTTCTAGCTAGAATGGATCTTTTTTTTCTGTTCACACTTACCCTAATGTATAAATGTGCTAAGGTTTTTGATGCTTATTGACAGAGGGAGCGCTGCTTCAGTTATTGTCTGTGGCTTATGAAAAATGGACTTAGACGATAAATTCCTTGCTAAAGGTACAATTTTGATCTATCGATGTGTTTTTCTCTATAGTACAATTTTTGTACTGTCTTTATGTTGCCTTTTTAATTCTTGGTATAACAGGTTGCTAGCAGTAGAAAAAACAAAAGAGGGTGGTCATCATTAATGATGTTTTGTGACACTGGGGTACTCTACTTAAATGCTGTGCTATTATTTGAAGTATAATTGACTTTAGGCCTTTGGAAAAGACTTTTGTTTTTCCTTGTAACTGTATCAATTGTGGCCAATGTGTGTGTTATTGTGCCGGGCTTCTGCCAATGAAATATTCTGCTTATTAAGTTGCTGTAGTTATTTGTCCTAGTTAGTATTGAGGTACTTTTGTTTCTCTTCATCATGGCATGTGCAAACTGTTATGCTTACAAACATTATTTTGTTATTGGGGTGCCTTGTATAAATGCTGAAACATTTCTGATGTTAAATGGAAATTTGTGCTTGCAACATCATTTTTATTTAGAATCTCATATTGTAATTGCCTTGGAATTTGTTAGGCGCAATCAACAGTCTGCGCGGTTTGGTTGGCTTAGGGATTAGGGAATTAGGTTTTTACAGTAACACTTATTTCTCTAATTATTAAAACTTTCTATAGGATTATTTTATAACAGATTCAGTCCCTCATAAAGGTTGTTGGTAAAAAAATTGTCTATTGGCCCCCAATGTTGGTATAAGGCTTTCATTTCCCTATTTTTTGGAAGTGTGGTTCTTAAGTGCTACAATATCTTGAGAACAGTGATATTATTAATTAAGCAATGTTATGACAATATAAGCTTGACATCTGAATTCACTTCATGATTGTTGCTCAAGAATCAATTTAATATCAGAACAAGAAGTTTGCCAGTATTTTCTGTTTCCTTATTAATATGTCAATCAACTTCAAAGTTAATTGGCTTAGAGCTCTAGCTCAAATGGGTGCATGTGTACATTTCTAAAAAAAAAAAAAGAGGAGGAAAGAGGGTTGTGATGGTTATTTAGTTGAAACCTAAATCCAAAGATGAAATGTAAAGCGGAAGAAAGAACATGTTATGTGGAAATATGATATGCAATTCAGAGTCAAATAGCAAGCCTTCAGAGACAGTGTCTGAATAAATCAAAAGTTGTAAGAAAACATGTAGGATTCAAAGGAAGCTATTCATGAAGACGAACACTTGTGACATTGTTATTGTGGTATATCTGTCTATTAGCGGGGAAATGTGTACATCGTAGAACATTTGCCTGGATAGTTTTTAATTTGATGGCATCTTGTATATATTATTCTAAAATGTCCACGGTAGAGGCCATGAAGTTATGTCACAATTTCATAGTTTGAGTATGAAATTCCGTCATTGTTTAACAACTCCAACCCATCTCTCCTCTGGTATTTTCTTACCATTTGTTGACAATTGATTATGTAATCAATTAATTTATTCTCTTTCTACATAGTATTAATCAAGATTTCAGTTATGTTTCTTTTCTATCATATCCAAAATAATATTAATTGATGCTTTTGCACATCTAGAAAGTGTCTTCAATTTTCCAAAGGGGAAAAAAAAAAAGCCAAATCAGAACTTTAAAACTCCTCTGAAGTCTGCACTTGTTTTGTAAAATGCCTGATGCAACTGACTATTGAACTTAAGTGACTGCCAAATATGGAAAGGATAGTTAGCTAGACCATCCATATTAAGTGGTAAATTATTTGAATTCTCTTATCATTAAGTGACGGTATGTTGAAGGAATGTCTATCTATACCCCAAATTTTCTGTTTTATGGATTATGACCATAGAATGGCATAGACAGATGGCATGTTGTCATAAATGAGTTCAGGCCATTGCATTGAGGAGTAGGCCTGGTGATAGACCAGTCTTTGGTCTGACCCATTGCAGCTTATGGATTTGGTCACCGGTTTCTAATTAGATCCATTAACCACCAAATTGAATTTCAATTTTAGTAGATCCAGGATGTGGTTGGACAAAAACATGGGCTGATTTTAATGCTGTAGTTTAAGATACTATATATAAATATAGGGAGTCTTTTTTAAACCCTAGCAGTCTTGAATATCAACTCGGGGTGCTCCTCCATGAGCCTCTACTGCAGCCTAATGCTCCTGCAGTTTCATTTTTTCGCCTCATTTTCTTCTCATAGTGAGCAAGGACCTGTTGTTGACCAGGTAAGCCCTAATTTATGTAAAAACTTCACTTTTTTTTTTTGTTAGTTTGGGTTTCATGCAAACTCATAGAAATCAGTTTTAAGATCTGGTTTTGTTTTTTTTTTTTTGACAAAACAAAACCAGATCTTAAAACTGATTATATTTTATAAAAAAAGATCGGGTTTTGTTTATGATGCTTTTTAGTTCAAGATGATCCAAAATTATATACTTATCACTATGTTCCATTTCACGAAAGAAAACGATCTTCTGAATTTTTTTCCCTGTTTCAAGGTATTTTAATTTTGTTGATGAGTAATGTAAATTCATTAAAAGCGCAGAGGAGTGCAACCCTAACATACAAGAAATATACAAGAGAACCCCTAAAGTACAGAAAAAGATGAACAAAATTTCAAAAACTCAAAAAAAATTAGAAATAGGCAACCTATTCAATGCTAGTCTCCATGTATATACGACTTTTGAATGTAATAAGAATTTGGGTTCAAATTGGATTATTTGATCTTATTTTTTTTAATGGAACGGATTGCATTTTTTTCTTATAAAAAGGTATTCAATCCACCACAATCTATTAACAAGCAGAAGTTTACATTGAATAGGGGAAATAATTGTTTACTGGGGTCAGCCAGGTTGATTCAATTTTGTTTGTTACCTTTTTATGATTTCAATACTGAGCTTTGAACTAGTTACTGATGGGTGACTTAGGATCAGTGGTTTCTCTGACTAGGTTATCTACATGGCTGTTATATGATTCCTGCATTTGTGTTCCTTAGGTTATGTTTGATATGCGGAATGATAATTCCTTGGAATAGTCTTTTATTAATAATGGAAGGAATCTAGTAAATTAACATTGTAATAACCATTCTTATAGTCATAGTGGAATAGTTATTCCTTCAATTGAGTGAATAGCCATTCCTATTAAATTATGAGGAATGACTATTTTCTCAATTGAAGGAATAGTCATTCTCTCATGGCCATCGGAATGGCTATTTCAAGGCTAATGCATTATACTCATTACATTCTTAATAAAGGCTATTCCTTGGAATAGTCATTCCGCGTACCAAACATATCCTTAGAGTTAAAACTTGTCTCGGAGCAAAATGAGATGCCAGACAAATACAATTGTATTTATTGGCTAATTCAATGTCGTAATTATCTGGGAACCCCCTTCCTCTATGAGAGTATTTCTTTCTTTTCATTGTTCGATGTTGTATTTTTTTGGGCATTATCCCTAACTTTCATGCTCAAGTGTCCTAAGGAAGGAGAGGTTTAGGCTTGATTTTGCCAATAGAGGCGTAGAGCTAGTGTTGTGTAGGGGATTACATGGGTGAAACAGTGCTGTATTAGCCTGTATATCTTTCAGGTTGTTATATTGTATTCAACTTAAGTAACTAGAGGTGGAAAACTTTGGGGGACTAGTACTCTTCCATTTTACTTAGATTGGTGGAGCAATATGTTGGCAAATTGGATTTCTATTTTCTTTAGTTATTACTAAAAGAATTATGATCTGGGAGTTGATCTGGGGCAAGTGTTCAGATCTATTATGAGATAGCCACGAGGTGCTCAACGGATACTTTGTAATCTTATAAAACCTTTTCAGGTCTTTGAATTGAATGATGTTCTAATAAGATTGGTGTAGTTGAGATGAAGATGCAGAGGTGTATGAGTAGAAACACCAATGAGATTAACTTGGGAATGAAATCAATAAGTAAAAGAAATGTTGGATTTAGATCCAATTGGTTATATAAAGAGAAATAAGTAAGCAGCAATTGTTTTTTGCTTTAAAAGAAAAAAAATTAGAAGACATTTAGATAATTGACATTTTACAGATGTCAGTACCCACATTTATGGATAATATGGTTTTAGAGTTTGTGTTTTCTTCAATGCTTTTTTTGTAATATCTGTTCCCAACAGGGAATTTTTCATATTCTTATTTGGTTTCTCTTTTCTGTATAGTTTCTGGTGTTCGGAGCCTTTCTTCCAGTGTGCAAAGCACCCCAGAGAAAAACGGGCATTCAGATGATGCTTCAAGAAGTCCAGAACTCCTTCAAGAGTTTCTGAAATCTGGTCCAAAGAAGGAACTTCTTCGAACATGCTTTGATAAGGAAAGGAAAAACTCATCAAAAAGCAAAATGACAGAACCTCATAAGACTACTATCAAGACCATTAAGAAACAGGACTCAAGAAAAGCTTCTTCTAGCTCCAACAATCAGCCTCCTAGGAAGCAACAACGAAAGGGGGAAAATCCGATGCGACTTCCATCAGCTCCAGAACAGTCTCCAGATTTTGAACATTCGAACTCATGGATTTGTAAAAATTCTGCTTGTAGAGCTGTTCTATCCACAGATGACACATTTTGCAGGAGGTGCTCTTGCTGTATCTGTCACTTGTTTGATGACAATAAGGACCCTAGTCTTTGGTTGGTATGCACCTCTGAATCCAGTCAGGGAGACTCCTGCGGATTATCTTGTCACATAGAGTGTGCTCTTCAATGTGAAAAAGTGGGAGTTGTTGATCTTGGGCAATTGATGCAGCTAGATGGTAGTTATTGTTGTGCTTCTTGTGGCAAAGTTTCAGGGATACTTGGGTATGTGATTTTCTTGCATCTCCCGAGTTAGGGATGAAATCGTAGTTCTTGAGACTTGACAGGCTGTTCTCTGGCCTTTCCTCTGGAAGTTGTTGCCCAGCTATGAATCATCTTTAGTCAGCCACCTCTTTAATTGTTGCCAATTTTTAGTTCATGTGGTCCAATTTTAGAGTGTGCCCTTTAATTGGTTTTCTCTTTGTTTTAAATTTTTTATAAGAATTTTGGGGAGGGATCTTTACACTGTTTTCCCAGCACTAAAAGAAGCATATAGCATCACATTCACTAATTTCTGCGTGTAAATCTTTTCGCGGGAATAATTTTGATGAGATAAACAGGGCCTTGGTGAACTAAGTGGTTGGTGAATATGAGACCTTCCCTCTTATTCCATATTGAGAGGGAATCCAAAAATATAGAGCAGTGACCGCAAGTTATTCTTTTGTGTTCTGGTAATACATTTTTAGCCTTGGCTTGATGGGAATGTTGTGATTTTGTCTCACAGATGTTGGAAGAAGCAGCTAATAATAGCAAAGGATGCTCGCCGTGTTGATGCTCTCTGTTATAGGATATACTTGAGTTTCAGGCTCCTGGAAGGGACGTCCAGGTTTAAAGAACTGCATGAGATTGTAAAAGATGCGAAGGCTAAACTAGAAACTGAAGTGGGTCCAATGAATGGAGTATCTGCCAAGATGGCTCGTGGCATTGTCAGCAGACTCTCTATTGCAGGTGATGTGCAGAAATTCTGTTCTCTTGCAATCGAGAAAGCAGATGAATGGCTGGCCACTGTTTCTGATGTGAATCCAAATTGCAGAGGTTGGGAAACCTCCTAATTTGTCATCTTCTCCTTTCTAATTGTTCTGAAATACGTATATGAAAATGATTAACTAATTTTCTTTCGTTTCTTTTGCAGAAGATTCACTACCTGCTGCTTGCAAGTTCTTTTTTGAAGAAGTAACATCATCCTCTGTTGTGATTATCTTGATTGAGCTGTCCAATGCATCATCTGATGATATCAAGGGCTACAAGCTCTGGTATTTTAAAAGTAGAGAAGAGACACACACAAAAGAGCCCATTTATGACTTTCCAAAAGCTCAGAGAAGGATTAAGATCTCCAATCTGCAGCCTTGCACAGAATATAACTTCCGAATAATTTCTTATACAGAGGCTGGCGATTTGGGTCACTCTGAGGCCAAGTGCTTTACCAAGAGTGTTGAGATAATTCACAAGAACACTAATTCAGCAGTTGCCATGAACCGTAAGAAAGAGAATCCCCTTATTGATGGCAATTCTTCTAGTGCCAAAAGGGAGACCAAGAATACAACAGAAGTTGGTTTTTCTTCTGGATTTAAGGTTCGGGATCTTGGAAAGATTCTGCATCTGGCTTGGGCTCAAGAGCAAGGCTGCTTTGAGGGGTTTTGCAGTCCTGAGGTTGAAAAATGCTGTGGAGTAAGCAAGGCTATCAAGCCTGAAACTCTTGAAGAAGAACGATCACCTTTTGTTTCACGTGGGCTTGACTTGAATGTTGTTTCAGTGCCAGATTTGAATGAAGAGCTCACCCCACCATTTGATTCCTCCAGGGATGAGGATAATGGATGCACTTTGCAGCAGGCTGTTGAGGCAGATGATGACGCCGCATCTCACGGCTTAGAGAAGAATGGTTTAGCTAGATCACATGGTAGCGGCGACTCGAAGACTTGGAACCACGAGCCAGCTGTGGAAGTCCCAGCTGTTGATTCCAGGGCAGAGTTTTGCAGGAAAAGAGCAGCAAACTCTAATGAGACCCATGATTGTGACAGCACTTTGATAAACGGGTCACCATTACGAATCTCCAACGCTTCATCTTGTTTGGATGAGAACTTTGAGTACTGTGTGAAGATTATCCGTTGTCTGGAATGTGAGGGTCACATTAAACAGGAATTTAGATTGAAATTGTTAACATGGTTTAGCTTGAGATCAACAGAGCAAGAACGTAGGGTGGTCAACACATTTATTCAAACACTGATTGATGATCCAAGTAGCTTAGCAGGACAATTGGTTGACTCCTTTTCAGATATTATATCCTCCAAGAGGCCACGAAATGGATTCTGTAGTAAGCTGTGGCATTAAATAAGGGCGCAGCAGTCTGATTTACAGGATTGCTAATTTGCTTCATGTTTAATTTTTTTTTTTTCTTCATGCGATAAATTACCCCTGATTGTTTTCGCCGTTCTTTGTACAGGCATTTTTTCTTAGTCACCATTGGAAGTGATTCATTTTTATCACGGACATATTTTGTCCGGCTAAAAGATTTGAGTTGCTGATTGCGGAGACAGTTCCTGATGATTCTTGGAACGGGGGGCCTCGCACTTGATGTCTCGTGCTATAGATGGCATTTTCCATTTACTTCCTATATTATCCTAATTACATTGAAGTAGTACCATTATTCAATCATGGAGGATATATGTATTAATTATTTTATCATTGCCTTCTTTAAATCAAAGAAGGATACATGAAATTCATCCTGGATTTTACATGATTACTTTATCCTCGCGGTTGTTATATTCCACCTTTTTGATCCTCTACATTTTCCATTTTCCATTTTCCATCGACGGTGATTTGGAAACAAAAGGAAATTGGTGCGGCTTCTAGCGTTTTCGTCAGTGGGGCAAAATAACGTTGGGTCTTACTACTTGTGTTGGGTTCATATGTTTATCTGAAAGGAAAATGCTGTGGCACTCGGTCTCATTGCTTGTGTGGGTTCATCTGTTCATATCCCTGTTGTGTTAGTGGCTGATCAGTTCATAGAAATAGTTATTGCCATTAATTGCCAAATTTAGGTGCCCGAGGATAAGGTTAAAAAGATACTTTTTTATGCAAATAGCCAATTCTGTGGGGGCTAAAATAATGCAAATGAGGAGAAATTTCGATTCCCAGTGTAGGAAGTATTAGGTTATGTTTGTTGGTAAATTTGAGTAAGCTTTTTTGTTTACAATGTTTTGAAGTGACATAAAGGTAAAAAATGTTTTCTAGTAAGGTTTACACTTGAGAAAATGTTTTTTTTTTTTGGTAGTTACACTAGCTTATTTTGAGAAAATACAAATAGAAGTAAAATTGACTTCTTAAAAAAAGAATTTTTTTTTTTTAAAAAAAGTAGTGGTATGGCAACTCTTAGTGGAGGAGAGGGGTGGCTAAACAACTACCCTTGTCCTTATTAGGTTGGCTGTATAGTCATCCATACTTTATTGTGTTGGTAGCACGACCATTTCTAATTCAAACAAAGATATTCGCCTAGCCACCTCTACTCTATTGAGTAGCTACCTTTCTCATTCACTAGGAGTAATTACTTTATTTATTTTTAATTTTTTAAAATAATAAACTAACTAGAAAAAAGTATAGCTCGAGGGTTAAACTTTTCATATCGTAAGGATAACCAATGAAGATACAAGGTATGGCTTGAAGGTCAAACTTAATAATAGATCAAATAAGTAAAGAAGCAAAAGCTCAATAACCAAACACTTTAAGATGAAAGTATGCAGAAGGGAAGGAAAACAAAAGCTCATGAGGTGATTTGTTGTTTATAAGGGGTAATGGAATACAATTGATGATATGAGTTGCTCTCAAAACACAATCTCTCCAAACAAATGAATACAGTTTACATGCTGAAGCACCTATATTGTAAAAAAAACAAAGGCCTAAATATACTTTCGACTTTTTAGATCAAATCTTGACCTTTGTTTTTTTTACAACATATAAGCTGTATTCCAAACAAATAAGGAAAGTTTTGTTTGTGTGGCCACTCTTAATGAAGAAAAAGGGTGGATGAACAACAACTCATATTTCGAATAGGTAAGTTGTCTGGTCGTTCATGTCCTATTGTGTTGGCTACATGGTCATTTCTGATCTAAACAAAAGTGACCACATAATCACCTCTTTTCTACTGAACAGCTACCTCTCTTTTTTCATTGAGAGTGGTCACTTTAATTTTTTTAATTATTTAAAATAATAAACTAGCACTTAACTTTGTAAAAGTTAACTAGTTAATTTTGTTAAATTTTATAAAAAAAAAATGTTTTGAATTATTTGTTAATGAGTGTGGAATAGTAAAAAATTCAAACCAAAACAAAAAGTACTTTGTAATTGGGCGTATCGTCACCGGATCATTAGCAAAAAAAAAGTCTCAAACATGTTTTTTCTTTTCTTTCTTTTTTTTTTTAAAAAAAAGGGAAAAGCGGACAATTGGCCAAAACGTTGTCGTTCCGGCTAAGCGGATTGGATTTTTAACGATTACGTGACATGGCATAAGAACTTGAGGTTCAGAGCCTCACAGAGACCACTCACCTCCCATTTTGCAGTGAATCACTCTCTCTCTCTCTCTCTCTCTCTCTCTCTAAAATGCAAATCCTTCATGCTCCATCTTCACCATATCTCTCTCTTCTAACCTCGAAATCACGACCAAAAGCAGGTAAGCTCTTGCACTACAGCTCAAGTTTCGTACTCTTTACTAAGTTTTTTTTTTTACAGAGTCTGAGCAGCTTACCTGGTATGCTGTTGTAGGACTACTTTCACCAGAGAATCATCTTCCATTATCAGATATAAACTTTTCTGTTCGGCCTCAAAGAATTGAAAGCTCCATATGGGTATCGGACAAACGCTCCGTTTTGAGCTCTGTAACAACTAAAGCTGCCTCTGTTGAAGGTAAAGTGTTTTTCTTTCTTTATTTTCTTCCTTTAGCCTTTTAAAGCCAACCCATAAGCTCACTGATTCAAAGAAACTAAATCCATGTGCAGAAATTGCACTATTCAGTTTGTATGCGGCTTAGTGCTGCCAAAGAACCCAAATTCAATTCTGTTTTAGCGGGTATTTTGGTGATCCATTGAAATGGAATGCACTGGTATCAGATAGTTGGGTGTCCTCTCTCTCATCAATCTCTATAAATTATATGTTGTGAAAGCTACAGAATTTGTCGTAAATCATAATTTGATTTTCCAGTAAACGTCAAAGAGATAGTTTGATAGATTTTTTTTTTTTATTTAGATTAAAAATGTGTTAAACACTTGCATCCACCGCTCAGAATAGCCCTAAGGGCTACATTGTACTCTCATTAACTTTCATTGTCTATAATAGAAAGGTCCTTATTTCTAGGGGAGTGAGTGAATACAAGTATGGTAATTAAATTTCCATAAGGATTAAAATTACAATCCCCAGAAGGAACCTAAATAAAGAATATATCGATATTGGCCTAATATGGAATATATGAACAATATATTATATATTATATTTTCCATATATTCTAACCAAAAAAAAAGAAAAAAAGAGAAGCTTATTCTAATGAGAAAATATGAAAAATATATTATATATTTTATTTTCCATATATTCTAACAAAAAATAAAAAGGGAAGCTTATTCTAATGAGAAAGAAAGGCTTATACAAGCAGATGAATGCTGAAATAAAACTATGTAGCCTTGTTTGTTGTATCAACCATGTGTATCAATCTCTAACTTTTTCCTTGTATATTCGTATTTTGGTCCTGCCATTGTTTTGTCCACCTTTTAACATTCCTGGGGACTGCAGTTTCACCTATTACGTTTTTAAGAGTTCATTTTGTATATCCTCTTTATTATATCATTTTTTCCACATTTCTAGCTGGTGCTTCAGCGCTATCGACTGCAGTGGCTGAGAGTGATGTGCTGAAAGCCTTGTCTCAAATCATTGACCCTGACTTTGGGACAGACATTGTCTCGTGTGGTTTCGTGAAAGATCTACACATCAATGAGGCTTCTGGAGAGGTCATTTAGAATGTGAATGTGCAAAATTTTCTACTTCTACAAAACAATGTCCTGACTAGAATATCTTGACTTTGCATTTCAGGTTTCATTTCGGTTAGAGCTCACCACACCAGCATGTCCAATCAAGGACATGGTAAATGACACAACACCGTTGTATGATCAGGAACTGACATATGTTTGGAAGGGTAGACTTTTATTTCATAGAATTCACTTAAAATTATTTTAGTAATGAAAATGTGCAAACAATTTCCACTACTCTTTCTTTCTTCGTTACCCTCAGCGTGAATTCTTTTCCATGAAAACGATGCAAGATTTTGCTTTCAATGACATATCTTAAATGATCCAAGAGCTTTTTTTTTTTTTTTTAAACTTAATTATGCTTTTGCTTGTGGCTTCGATGGATTGTGTGGATTGCTTTACTTAGGAAGTGTAACAAGATTTAATTGATGACAGTTTGAGCAGAAGGCAAATGAGGTGGTGGCAGTGCTTCCTTGGGTAAAGAATGTGAATGTGACGATGTCAGCACAACCAGCGCGACCCATTTTTCCTGGGCAACTTCCAGTGGGTTTACAGAAAATTTCAAATATTGTGGCAGTTTCAAGTTGCAAGGTAGACTTTCCTTGCCTTGTTGAATTTTTAATTCTATTGTCACTAAGGTTCTCTGATTGTGGCTTTCTAAAATAAGAGGAATGGAAAATTAAATGTTTTTACTGGCCTTTATCAGATATATATTTTGCGTAATAAATACTTTAGAAACTGTTTCCTGTGAGGACACAACACCAACTTATTTTTCCCTTTGACCTTCTCATTAGAATAAGGTTCTCTGATTATTGTCTTGTTTGCTAAAAACATAGACAATTGATTTACAAATGTCTTTGCTCTTTTATTTTGTATCACCACTGCTGTTTCTGGAGAACTGTGCAGGGAGGTGTTGGAAAATCAACAGTAGCAGTAAACCTGGCTTACACTTTGGCTGGTATGGGTGCTAGAGTTGGTATCTTTGACGCTGATGTCTATGGTCCCAGTTTACCTACAATGGTCTCCCCTGAAAACCGACTGCTAGAAATGGTAATATTACAAAAATTTTAATCGATTTTTACTGCAAATTAGTGAAGTGATGCAATAATGACAGTAAAAACTTTCTCCAGAACCCAGAGAAGGGAACCATAATTCCAACTGAATACTTAGGAGTTAAATTGGTTTCTTTTGGATTTGCTGGACAAGGCCGTGCAATAATGCGAGGTCCAATGGTTTCTGGGGTCATCAACCAACTTCTGACTACTACCGAGTGGTATGAAGTACTTCTATCAATCCATTAGAAAGTAATATAAACTAGAGTAAGATTTGTTTACTCAAGATTTTTATGAGAGCTCCAATCCTGCTGGAGTTTTCTTCTTGTTTAATGCATTTACCCTGTATGCATCTATTTTTCAAGTGAAAAAAGTTAACTTTTGAGGCACCTTATGAATATGACGGCTACATTCAAAATTGTGGGGTGGAGACATGCAATGACTGATCCTGATTGGTTCCAAATGCAGGGGAGAGTTGGATTATCTTGTTATTGACATGCCCCCTGGAACTGGTGATATTCAACTTACTTTGTGCCAGGTTCTGCCTTTACGTGCACTTATTCTTTGTCCTAAATTAATACCACCCCATTTGTTTCATCATCTTAATTTTCTGTTAATTTATTTCCTTTTACTGTTTTCGCTTTTATTGTTGCATATTTACGTGTATGTAGATAGCTATAAAGATATTTGTGCATGGCACATTGCTTTCAATCTTAACCCTTCACATTTCAAGACGGGTAAATTCACATTTTTCAGGTTGTCCCTTTAACTGCCGCCGTTATTGTTACCACCCCTCAAAAGCTAGCATTCATTGATGTCGCAAAAGGAGTTCGTATGTTTTCAAAGCTTAAGGTGCATTTCTGTTATACAATTGCTGCATTCTCCTTTTGAAGTGAAACATGTTATTATACTAGATAAGTTTTTTAATATTTTTAAGGATGAAACATGTTATAAATTTTTAATGAGTGACAAGATTAGTAATGAGTTGCTATTGCTTTTCATCTAAAACATTTCGATCTATTCTTTGGTAATTATACTTTTGCAATTCTATACATAGGTGCCATGTGTTGCTGTTGTTGAGAATATGTGCCACTTTGATGCTGATGGAAAACGCTATTATCCATTTGGAAGAGGTTCAGGCTCTCAGGTATCACATTATCCAATTTGCAGAATATTAAATTTGAAAATCTCAGGCTGATAGCATCATCAGTATTTTTGTGTACAAACAAATATATATGAAAAAATTATAAACATCTTTGCAGGTTGTCCAGCAGTTTGGAATCCCTCATCTCTTTGATCTTCCCATCAGGCCGACGGTACGTCCTGTGATAACATTACTTACTGATTCTGGTTGTCTGAAATCTACTATGGATGCTTACTTGAAACTTAACTGCCATTACTACAATTTTCAATAGTTGATTTTTCCCCTCCATCGTTTATAACTTGCATGCTTTGTGTTTTTTGCCTACATGTAGGTCAAGTGCCTTTCTGTTTATTTCTTACATTTTACTACCTTTTTTTGCTCACAAAGATTCTAAATTTTTTATTTATAGCAGTTCATGTTTTGTCCATTAATTTCAGTTGTAATTCCTCCATTAATTCTTGTCCATGTAGAGGCCCCCTATATTTTTGTGCAATTCTTTTATGGAAAATCAGGTCTCCAACCTCGTGTTTGTCACCATTTTGACTTTAAGATCTCAATTTTAAATTTGATAGATTTAAGACCTGAGTTTAAGTTTATTTTAAATTCAAGAGCTCTGCTAAGTTTTCCGTCAAATAGATAACAAAATTAGGTGTTGCAAATACTATTATGCTCCTCTAATAAAAAAATTAAAAAAAATAATACAGTGTAGGGTGGCTCGCGGCCATCACCTTAGAAAGGGTGGGTGGCCTTGTGTTGTTTTTTTTTTAAAAAAAATATATATATATTAAAGGGGAATAATAGTAATTTCACACCTATTTTTGTTTCCTATCTGACGAAAACCTAACAGAGGTCTCAACTTTAGAATGGGTCTAAACTCAAGTCTTAAATCTATCAAATTGAAAACTTGAGTCTTAAAGTCAAAATGGCAAAACCACGTGGGATTGATGACTTGATTTCCATTTTTTCTTTTTAGATAATTAGAATGTTGGACTTTGTATCATTTGTGCTGGGCAAGCAGAGTCAATAATATATTATTTTTTTATTAATTTTATTTTGACAGCTATCTGCTTCGGGAGATAGTGGAATGCCTGAAGTGGCGGCTGATCCTCAAGGTGAAGTTGCAAAGACATTTCAGAACCTAGGAATTTGTGTTGTGCAACAATGTGCCAAGATTCGCCAACAAGGTACCTATCTTTGTATGGGAGTCTTGAGAAAAATGTTCCTAAGACAGTGAGAGTAAAATGCTACCTCTCTTCTTGCACATATCACCAAGGTTATAAATGTTGTTGCAACTGCTCAGAATCAAAAATCAATTTTAATGTTTAAAGAGATTTCTTGAGATTTATCAAGTTTTTAAATAATTCAGGCCTTTTAATCTCTTGCAAGTAAAATGGAATGTTGATATTTTTCGAAGCCTTGAGATTTTTGGAATTCTTTCCAAATATCATAACCTTGTAATTTATAAACAATGGGAATGACATATTGGGTTTCTCCTTGAGGTGGGTCTAAATTATTATTGTCTAAGACTTGTTGCCCGCATGGGTTATTGGAATTTTCATGTCTGCTTTGACCTTAGTTTGATGAGAAATCTTCTTTTCCTTTCTAGTGTCTACGGCCGTCACATACGATAAATCTATCAAGGCAATCAGGGTGAAGGTACCAGATTCAGATGAAGAATTCCTTCTGCATCCTGCAACTGTTAGACGGAATGATCGTTCTGCCCAAAGTGTGGTATGAAGGATTTTATTTGGAAAACTAATTTGTTCTTTCTTAATGGTTCTAATTAAGTAATTACTTCTATGTCATGGAAAATTAAGAAAACTTTTTACATATGCTCGTAGTTGTAAGACCTGAACTTCAATATGGTCTGACACTAAATACAAGACAGTGATTGCCGTTGCCTTTCTGCTCGAGCTGTCCGATATTCAGTTAAAACTGCTGGACAGCATTTAATAATTAAATTGCTGAATATATATGTGCTGCTGCTGAGGATACCTTGTCATCGCTTGTTGCTGCTTGCTATATGATATGGGGTTTCAAACCTCTTCTGGTCCAACAGAAAATACACAGCACTCAGAACTTGAAACATCTTGCTTTTGGTTGCCCATGGAGAGTATTTCTCATTTCTGATTTGTTTTCTTATATCAGTATGCTTATCATAGATATTCATGTGTATTAGGAGAAAGAATTCTCTGCATAGTCAAAATTGTGTGCATGCTTGACACCAAACTGTAAACCTAAGAAAACTGACAAGTATCAAAACCTAAACCTTGTAATATAATTTTGTTTGAAGACTTTCACCTCTCTCTCTCTCTCTTCTCTCTCTAAATCTTTCATTGATTTTTATATTTATAGAGGATATATTTGCAAATAATGATAATGTCCAAAAGTTAAAAACAAGACTTGGTTTGTAGCAGAAACAGAATAATTGGTTCATATGTTGTTTAAGAAAATCTTCTTATTAGTAGTAAATTTTCCATATGTCCTTTTTTCCTTTTGGTTGTTTTCCATATTTGGTGATGAAAATGGAAAAGGAATGGAAAGGAAGAAGTGAAGTAATACAAAAGAATCTGCAGTTGATGCATAACGTGGAACACAATGATGGAATATGTGTGCAAGTAAACATGATCAAAATTGAAATGTTTAAGTAAAGCACTAGTGGACAGTCTCATTTTCATAATACCACAGTAGAGTTGCTGCATAGTCGCAGATTATTTTCTAGTATATGACATTGATTTTTCGAGAGGATGCTTTTGTCATTTTGCATCAGCAATCTGAAGCCTTAAATTTATTTCTCTATTACTTTGTGCAGAAGCATAGAAAAGTCATAATTTGACATCAAATCCTTGCACTGTTTAGTTTTAGGTAAGTAAATGGACAAAAAATCTAGAGTTGGGTGCAGAAATGCATTTAATTCAACTTAAAAGAGACAAGTTGATGGGATAGATTGTAGAAGCATCCAAATTCCTTGCTAGTCCTTTAGGATGCTGATTATTCAAAGAAAACAAAATGTTACTTTCTAGGAAGAAAAAAGGGCCTTGACAAATCCTACTTGATTGTAGTTGATGTTACTATGTCGCTGGAGTCTTCTTCATGTCAGTCCTTTTCTGTCCTTTGACTAATGAGGGGCTAATTTGGCTCGTATCAGGATGAATGGACAGGGGAGCAAAAACTGCAATATACAGATGTTCCAGAAGATATTGAACCTGAAGATATTCGGCCTATGGGGAACTATGCTGTTTCAATAACGTGGCCTGATGGATTCAGCCAGGTGACTTGACATTTGAATCAATGGTTAATAATGGGAAGAAAATTAAATGATGGATTATTATTGTTGCTGTATAGAAAGTTTTGACACATACTACCATAAATAGAAGGGGAGGCATCAACTTCACGGCAAACCTAATACCTTTCTTTGACTAAAATACAAAAAACTTGACATTTGAATCAAGGATTAATAATGGAAAGAAAATTATAAGATGGATTATTTTTGTTTCTGTAGAGAAATTTTTGACAGAGACTACCATAATAGAAGGGGAGGCATCAACTTCATGGCAAACCTAATACCTTTCTTTGACCAAAATACAGAAGAATTTGTGGGGAACCATTGCTAAGTCTAAGCTAGTAGCACTGGTAACTTCTCTCATGCAATTGACTCGATGATAATAAAAAACTGGGAGTCCGACAGCAGCAGTTGAACTAGCTGATTTGGTTGGATCACTTTGCAGTCACCTTCACCATTGACATTTGGTATCCCTATAGTAGGGATAAATAGTGAATGACGGGGGCAGTTCTAATTTAAGAATTGCTTAGATGGCAATCAATAACCAATGAGTAATGTTGTTTATTAGATTGCTATACAACTGTCATATAATTGGAATGACGGGATAATAAAGATCAGCTCTTAATTTTGTTTTTGTTTTTTTATAAGTGTTGGTCCAAGGGCTAATTTTGATTGTTATATCATCGAGTTGTATGGCAGTCATGTAACAATTTATTAAATAGCGTTACTCATAACCAATATATGGCTAACTAGTATCTTGAGTCTAATTCTTGCGACTTAGTCTAAATGCAAAATTTATAATATTTTAATCCTAACTTTTGTATGAGCATTGCCCATGTACACATGCATACCTGCCAGGCAACCTTTAGATGCATGTGCATGATCTTGACCAGCAAGTCTCCCAATTTAGTTGTATTCATTGTGAAGGGATAATAGGTTTAACAGATCTTTTCTTCCTGATGTGTTCAATGTCACTATCTTATTTCTATGTTATGCTACAGATTGCACCCTATGATCAGCTCCAAATGATTGAACGGTTAGTTGATGTTCCTAAACCAACTCGTACACAGGCATGATACTGTCACTGTTATTTGTTCAATTGGGTGGACTGCATCAATTCAATGCCTTCATGAGGATAGTTCAAGTTTCAAATCTTTCTTCCTCTCCTGCAGCCGTAATCGCTTCAAGTGAAGATTCATAATGACTAGAGATTAATAGGTCATTCTAAATAGTTCACTGATTTTTATAAGTAATACCCCCTCAGATGTTCCTCTTTTCTCTGTTCTCTCTCTTTTTTTATTCTAAAGAATTTAGGCAATTATGTATGTGAAATTCCTTCTGGGAAATTTTTGCAAAATGCATGCAATATATTTCCTGTTATCAATATTCTTGTTGTTGTTAAAACGATTGTTAGGAAATCATGTTGGAGCATTTTTTTATGTTCTTACAATGGTTGAATTTCATTCGAAGGAGTGCTGCAAATAGTCATTAGTGATCCAAATTGTTAAATCACCACTTATTTCAGAAGCTTAAGTTTATAAAAATGGATAAATTTAATCATTTAATAACACTTCCTTTCACATGTGGGTTCAACTCATTCTCTTTTAATAGGTGAGATTCAACACGTGAAATGTTTAAATTGAATTGGAAAGTGAATGATGAAAACATGATTCGAACTCAGGATCTTTACTCTGAAACCATATTAAATCATTACTTTTAACCCTGTTTTCGTCATTCACCTTTTAATTCAATTAAATATTTCACTTGTTGACTTCACTTATTAAAAAGTGATTTGAGCCTACACGTGAGAGAGAATGTTAAAAAAATGTATTGATTAAATGATAAAATTTATTAATTTCAATCTAGCTCAGAATGGTAAAAGCGCAATAAGAAAGCTCCTAATTCAAACTAAGGTAATCATCTAATTTAAGCTTAGGCTCAAGCTGCTGTTTGTAGATTAACTTAGCACAGTGGCCACAAGACATCTTAATGTTCATAAACTTGTATAAACAATCCTTTTGGTCTATTTCCGGAAAATGAAGAACACCCTTTAAAAATAAAAGGAAACTAGGATTTTAAGGAAATAAGATAATAAAATTATAAACCTTATGCTGGAATTTGAAGTATATTATATGCACCAAGTAAGCATGGGCGTTCTCATGTGATGTGTTTTATGCATTTCTCATTCAAATTATCGTTTCATTAGAAACTACAAGAGATCTCAATCCAAAAATATTGGTATAAGGAGCAATAATACAACATCTCTTTAGTAATTCCTAAAACTTCATGGGTAGGAATCCAACAATAATACGAGGAAACGCGCAGTATAACGTCTCTTTGTTCTTGTTAGCATTTAACAGAATTAGGAACCGCCCTATTAATGAGTTCACCTGCATGACATATTTTCCGAATCTACAAGTAACTATGAATGCATCTTCAGCTACAGAGTACAGACATATACTTTCAAAGAGGTCCCCTCCTATTCAGTTGGCAGCCTTCGGCATTTAAGTTCTTCACCCTTTATGCAATGTCCTTCAATTTTCAAACTAACTTTTTGTCCTTTCTGCTCTGTGAATTTCAGGCTGCTCTGTGTTCTTTGTTTGAATGAGATGCTCAAAACCATTTGATAAAGCTTTATTTTACCTTTTTTTTTTTTTTCTGAAAAAAAAAGAAAAGACAGAAATAGTTATTGGAGTGACTATTTTATCTGAACATGATCATGGTAATGTTTGCGATTTCATTATAATTTACACTAATTAGACATAGAAATTTCTATTGCAAAACTCGAACATATACCTTAATATGTACTTTGATCACTTTAAAGATTTTTTTTGTCCTTTCCTCTTGTGAATACCAGCTATTCTTTGTTTGAATGAGATGCTCAAAATCATTTGACGAAGCTTTATTTTACCCTTTTTTTTCCTAATTAAAAAAAGGCGACAAAATGGGCTATCAAATAAGTTATTTTATTTGACCATGATTATGGTAACACTTATTTCTTAAAATTATATTAAAAAGACTTAGATAATAAAAATTATAAGCATTTTCTTAAATCTAATTGAATTATAACCTAACCAAGTTTCATTAACACATCAATAAAACTCCTAATGATTTACACTAATTACACATAGATTCCTATTGCTAAACTCAAACCTATATATCGTAGTGGGTAACTTTTAAAGATTTCTTCTTTAGAACTACCGAACCATGACCCTAGATGAATAGGTTCATTCATTTCACCTTTTAGCTTCATTATGACGAGTGACAACCGACAACCCTAATAAAACCTAGTATGTTGTTGGCATGCGTGCATGATCTTACTTCTTATTTGCCTATTTGGAAATTGACGATAAAAATCTTTTATCTATCAGAACGGCCATTTGATAATTGATACTCTTCAAGTTGCATGTAGGGCCATCGCACACTTATCATCAGTGTACAATACACAAGCACATGTCTTGTCAAAATGGTGTTGCATCACTTTCTGAGTTTTTTTTTTCTAAGCACATCACTTTCTGAATTACATCAAATAACTGCTCTAAAACGGGAGTCCGATTGCCTATTTGAAAGGTCCCAAATCAGTACAAGGGGGGGAGTAAAGGGACGTATAAATAATTGGGGGACGTATAAATAATTGGGCTTTTTTATTTTTATTTAAATTATTATTATTTGATTTATATTTTAATAATTAGCGTTATTTTGTAATTTAATAATATATTTTATCTAAAATCAGTCATATTAAGATTATAATGTTTTTAGATATTGGTTGACGCAATTTGGTTGATGGGTAGGAAATTTGGTTGCCGTGACAGTGGAATAGTTGAACGAAGGTGTGGGTTTTGGGTATCGATGGAATAGTATTTCATTTGAGCATGTGAAAACTTAGAAAAATTTTACATTTTTAAATTACAGATAAATGGTGTATTTTTAAAAACGTAGATTTGAAATGTCAAAATGCGATTTTATAAAAAACTTTACTACTTTTTTTTTAAAAAAAGGAAATGGGCAAATCTCATTGAAATGTCAAAAACTGCTTAGGTACATCGCTCCATAGCTATTATATCCGAAATACAATGGAGAACCTCAGTAATATGGATCAGGTCCTCAGTGAGAGTCATAGCTACCTTAGCAAGGCGGTGGGCCACTCCATTTAAGTGTTTTGGTGCATGGTTGATCCTCCAAGTATGTAGACCATTCAAATGATCTCGAGCTTCCTCAATAAGGTGTTCATAACTGCTCAAATTACAAGTTGGGGATTGCAGAGCCTGGACCACGAGAAGAGCATCCCCTTCCAACACCACTTTAGAGAAGCCGATGTCCTTACTGAACGTGACCGCTCTGAGAGCAGCAACAGCTTTGGCTATGACAGGGGTAGTAATATGGCTTTTAGGTGCCAACAGCGTGGCCAGCACCGCCCCCGTGGGATCCAAAATAATGACTCATATTCCCATTCGGTGGTTAGTCGAGTCCACTGCCGCGTTCCAATTGATCTTAACAAACCCATCTAGGGGGGCCTGCCATTGCATTACCTTGGAAGGCATCGCCTTAACTGGATCTCGTAGTTGGGAATTGGCGTTCTGAAAGGCCTCTAGATTCTTTAAGGCTTGGGTTACCACATAAGTCGGGGGAGCAATTTGTCGACCATAGATCACTGCATTACGCCAAAATCACATGGATCGAGCCATGACCACCACTTGTTCCATATCCTCTTGGTCTAGAAACCGAGCTAGGTCAGCCACAATAGCAAAGAAATCCTCATGCTCAAAGCTTCTCTTATAAATCTTGCTACCACACACACTCTAGATAGCTTGAGCAGTTAGACAGCCCCATAGGATGTGACCAGTGGTTTCCGCTTGAGTTGTGCACATAGGCCAAAGGGGATCCTCTGTAATTTTCCGACGAAACAGATTGGCTTTAGTAGCCAAAGCGTTATTACAAGCTCACCATAGAAAAACCTTTGCGGCATGTGGGTTTCAAAGCTTCCATAAGTAACGCTGAAGAGCCCTCGACTAATCGGAGCCTGAACTCTCTCTCTCAGTATCAGCTATAAGTGTCCGTTGAAGATGATAAGCACTCTTGACTATAAACTCACCATGGGTAGTAGGGGTGTACAACCGGTTGCGGTTGCGGTTATTGGGCAATAACCGGAACCGCAACCGGGGGTCCCCGGTTTGTCCATTTTGAGCAACCGGAACCGGTTACCGGTTTTTCGATTATAATCCTCTCTTTTTTTTTTTTGCCTCTTTTTGAGTATTAAACTCTCAATTCAATGAACCTAATAAAATTTTCAACATTCACTACTTATAAAACATTTTTTAAATGATCATCATAGAATAAAAAATTACATAAAAAAAATAACATTACAAATCTCTTAGTATTCATAAATAAAAATAACATTACAAATTCACAACATACAAATCCTTTAGTATGCATAAATAAAACAACATTATAAATTTCACAACATTACAAATCTTTTAGTATGCATAAATAAAAATAACATTACAAATCCCATCAAATTACAAATCTCTTAATATGCCATAAAAAAATAACATTACAAATTTCACAACATTAAAATCCTTTAATATGCATAAATAGAGAGGGATTTAGGATTAGGTGTTATTATTTTAAATTATTGTTATTATATATAATAATAGTTTATAATTTATATATATAAAACCGGGTTCCCCGGTTTCCCGGTTAATAACCGGTTTTGGGAAAGATAAAAACTGGAACGCCAACCGGCCTACCCGGTTATCCGGTTGCGGTTTTTTCCCGATTTTTCGGTTTTCCGGTTTGTCCGGTTATCCGGTTTCCCGGTTATTTTCGGTTATCCGGTTATTTCCGGTTAATAATCGCTCCGCTTGTACACTCCTAATGGGTAGTATGTCGTCAGGTAGACCGATTGTTAGGGTTTATTGAGCCAATAGGAGTCTGAGTTATAAGCTCGGTCGTACTTAGATTAAACAGCTCACGAATTAGCCCAACCTTCCAGCGTGACCCATCCCAATCAATGAGTTCCAAAAGCTTTACTACTTTTTTACTTCATTATTTTTTAAACCGTACATTTTAAAATCAATAAACTAAATGTACTCTTAAACAACTTTAAAGTCCCGTTTGGTCTGCGGAATAGACCTCTGAAATAGAATGACTATTCATATGGAATATCTATTTTTTTATTTGATAAGAGCTTATTCCTATGAATAGTTAGTTATTACAACGAAATAATTATTCTCTTATGAAGATGAATAATTATTCCTCTAAAAAGATGTGAGGAATAGTTACTCTTCGAGTAATTGACAACATTTTTCAAAAAAAACTTTTTTTTTCTTTAACTACTATTGAATTTCAGTGGGTGGCCACACCACCCAGGCCACCCCAGTGCATTTGGGAGTGGCCTGGGCATCTTCAATTGGGATCGAGGGGTGGCCGCGGTCACCTTCAGTGCTCATCGGAGGTGGCCAGGCTAGCCTCGATCCTCATCGGGGGTGACTAGGCCAGCCCCGATTCTCATTAGGGGCCAGTGGCCAAGGCCACCCCCAAATGCACTGGGGGTGGCCGCACCACCTCTGGAAACCCTCGTGTGGCCACCCACTGAAATTCAACGGTATTAATTTTTTAGAAAAATTTTGAGTTATAAAAAAAATAAGAAATAAAGTAAGATTTTTTAGTAATTTTGATTCAATTCCAATTAGAACATATATATAGTTACCAAACCAAATAATATAAATAACTATTTCATTTCAACCTCTTTCATTCTTAATAATAACTATTCATTTCCTGATACAATACTCATTCCGCATGTCAAACGTGGCATAAATCCAACTAAAGCAGTTTATGATGAGTGGATTAAAAAAAAAATTCATTTATCGCAATATTATGCAGGCCTTGTTTGACAAAGGGTTCTACTCAAGGTTTTTAAAATTAAAAAAAAAAAATCACATCGAAACATTCAAGTTTTTTATATTTCATCAATCATTTTTTAACAACTTTTTCATTTTTTATATCACATCAAACACTTTTTATTATTATTCAAATAAAAAATTCACTAAAAAAAAAAAAAACTTTTTTCATTTTTTTATACAAAAAATTTACCACATTTTTTTTACTTTATATCACATCAAAACTTAAAAACCCCATAACTCAACCCAACCCTACCTTTTGCCAAACATGGCTATGTTTGTTAACCCCTTTACCCCCTTTCCCCCCCCCCCCCATTTTTTTTTTCCTCCCTCAAAATCAATACCACTTTTAATATTCTATCAATTACTTTTTAACAATTTTTTTACTTTTTATATCATATAACTCACTTTTTATTATTATTTAAATAAAAATCTCATTAATTTTATTTTATTTTTCATTCTTTTATACAAAAAATTTATAAGATTCTTCTTACTTTATATCACATCATTCACTTCTACTACTATTAACTAAAAAAAAAACCTAAAAGAATTTGACAAATAGAGCCGTCCACAGCCACAGCTTCCTGTCATTCGCATAACGTAAATTTCGGATTTTGGATTGCATACTGTTCATTTGAACTGTGTGGATGAAGTAAGCCATTAGGTCAGAAAAGATAAAGCTTTAATTAAGTCGCTTCACTCCTCACGGGTGTTTGATTATTTGACTCATAATACAACTTTTCACCTACAGCCCGTTGAAAATTAGCAGTAAGTGCCTAAATATTTCCACCATAATAATAATAATAATAATAAATAAATAAATAAAATCTATGTGCTCTTTAAAGACTACCCTTTATTTTCAAGTTTTATAATAAAAAATGTATGTGCTCTTCAAAGACTTCCCCTTTATTTTCAAGTTGGGGTCAAACCTATTTGGTTTATGAGCAAATTGTGAGAGGGGGGACCTCTTGGCCTTTTGTGGTGACAAAATGCCCAAAATATATACGTTGTATCAGCATGTTTTTCCAAAATACGTTGTATATATATCAGCATGTTTTGTTGGATGTCTGTTCGGCTACAGAGCCTTACTCACGAGGCAATTGGCATGGATGGGGCCTTTGTTAACGAAAACATTGAAAAGCTTGACTCACACACGCACGCACGTGCTAGAACAAAAGCTTCGATTGCTTGCTGCCTCATATACAATATAAATCCCCCACAAAAAATCTTTTTTGTTGGTTTGCTTATTGTCTTTTTCATTTTTCTTCTTCTCGTGTTTTGCATGATCCAAGAATCTTCTCCTATTACAAGCCAACAAAAAAATAATAATAATAATAATAAATCCTTCACACGCAAAGATCAAGTGAGGTGATATTCGGATCACAAAAAGGTTCTACTTTTGTCACTCAAATAAGACTTCTTCAAAAGTTGATGGCCCATGAGGCGGCATTGAAGCTAAAAAGTTCCGTCCCACGCTAAAAAGTTCCGTCCCACGCTAGTTAGTGCAATAACTAGCTAGATATACTTTTTGGTTTATATACCCATCATCGATCCATAATTATGTAGCTCCAAGCCTAATGCAATTGCAGCCTCCTTCCTCAAGTCCTTCCTTATTTTCTTTTTGGTCTTTTGCCTAATTGTATATATGATATTATCTTAGTTTTAGCCACCTTTTAAAGTTAAAAAGCTTTGAAAATGTTTAAATGTGTCGATTTCTGTGCACATATTTTAGCTAAATAGGCCGCTTTCAATTTTGTGTTTGGTTACATTCTCATAGGAACTCCCTTTCTTTTATTCGGACCAAGAATGAAAAAAAATTCTCACATGCAGCCCTCTTCTCCTCCATTGAATTAGAATATATATACATATATAACTAAGAAAAATAACCTAAAATATTTACTCTTCTCATCTAAGTAAATTATTTTCCGCCACTTTCCCACACCCTTGGATAAGATATTGTGAGGGGGGCCTTACTTGTCCGAGCATGTCTCTGGCTGCCGGAACATCTATCTAGACATGTGGGCTTCACAAAGACCCTCTGACAATTGTCTACCTAAATTGCAAACAATATATAAGCAAACAATTGTACTAGATCTCAATCTCTGTACTCCCAAAGGCCTTCTATTATTGCATATTCTCTTCATCTTGTTGTAAGTATTCTTGTGAGTATTGTATCACACATTGATAAATTATAAAAAAAAAAAATAGTAATTAATATACTTAAATGAGCCAAAACCCATTAACTTAAGTTTTTGGGCTAGTGTGGTGTCTAAGTATGTATAATAATGTACTATATATCGGTGAAAATTCTATGACTATTTATCTCCCTAACAATTAGTATCAGAGCCATGATTAGCTTCCTAAAATGAGTGTCTAGACGTGTCTAGTTTAGAGTTGTGTTATGTGGCTCTTCTAGTGCAACTATTGTACGTGTGACACTTTTGGAAGTGTAAAAAGACTCACAAGCGAGGGGGAGAGTTGAGTCAATGTGGTGAGACTCATAATTGAGGGAGAGTTGGGTCAATGTGGTAAGACTCACAATTAAAAGAGAGATTATTGTGAGTATTACTTGTGAGTGTTGTGTCTCACATTGAAAAATCATAAAGAAAAATATTAGTTAAAATACTTAAGTGGACTCAAGCCCATTAACTTAGACTTTTGAACAAGTGTGGTGTCTAAGTATGTATAGTAATGTACTATCGGTAAAAACTCTCTGACCATTTATCTCCTTAATGCTTTTGTATCTCCTATTTGCTGTCTCTTTCTTCCTCTCCTCATATTATACAAAAATATAATATATATTTAGTGAATTTTCGTACAAGCTAAACTTTTTCAAGCCATTTTTAGGGTTGCAAACATACAGTAAAAAGTAGTCACTACTTTTTCACAAATTATTTTTAGCTGAAACATTTTCTGACAAATCTCCTAAAATAGTCTGAGTATAATGTTTGTCTTTAATGTACTCGTCAAACTTGATTTAACCTCAGCAATTAAATATTTTATTTTTTAATTTCTTTCTTTTTCGTGGCACGTAAAAGGGCTTTATATAAGTTATTTTTCAGGCTGCTTCGATATATCCATGTAATCAAACTCGAAGAAAACGAGAGTAAGCAAATTGATATATATGCAGCAAGTTCCCTTTCCCCCTTCTCCCCTCATCGAAAAATAATAATAAAGGGAATTCATTTTATGTTTCATATTAAATTTTATGGATTTAACAATATATATATATATATATATGCATGATATAATATATACCGATAAATATAACAAAATAAAATTTTAACAGTAATATTCATATTGGATTAACCCAAATAGCTAAAAGGTTAATTTGGCTCACCCTTTAGCAAAAAGAAAAAAAAATCAATGTGATTCTTTTTCCTCTTTAAAAATAATAATATTTTAAATAAAATAATAAAAGTTGATAGCTGAAATATTAAGCCAATATGAGTGCTTTGAAAAAATTGATAGTTAAAATAAAAATATGTATATTTTTTAACTAATTGAGTCAAATGTAAATGTTTTTTTTTTTTTAGAAATAATTGTTTCTCTATCTTTGGTTTTTTTTTTTTACAGGTGATGCAGTGTATTAATAAACCTCTGTATTTTTAGAAAACAAAAAAAAAGACAAAAAAGATGGATAAGAAGTATTTTTTTTTTTAAGGGGTTAATTTTGTATTTAAAGAACTAGTAAAACAGCTTTGAAAAAAAAAAAAAAAAAAAAACTTGCCACATTCATGCATCTGATCTGGCTTTTGTTGTGATATAGGAACGTGGTGGGGCATGCCAGCTTTAATGGCGAAAAGCTAAGCCTTGGACTTACCTTGGGTCTCAATGTCAGAGCAATTATCAACAGAAGAAGACAAAAGTCTCCTTTTTGGTGTCTGAACACAACCCTTCCCCTCATAAATCCCACCAACTGTACATCCACCGGATTGAGCTTGTGTGCTGTAGTAAAACTACAGCACACAAGCTCAATCCTTTATATGGTTGTACTTTCTGCTTATCGGCCCACACAGCGGCAGACTTGTTAGATTTTTTTTATGAAAAATGTTTAAATATTTATTAGAAATTTTTTTAGGGAATCAATTAGTATTTTTTATTATTTTTTTAAATCAAATGGAGCCTACCTCTTCAAATGAAAAGATGAGCCCCACTTTGATTTAAAAAAGAAAAAAAATACTAGTTGATCATTTAAAAGAATTTCTAATAAATGTTTTAGCACTCCTCTTTTTTTATTGCCGAGGGCCAAACTTTTTTGACACATCCCTAATAAATAGGGATACGAGAATTTTGTTTAGGATCATATTTATATTAAATTTTTATAGTTTTAAGAATAAAAATTCGTATGAATGTTGTTTTTCAGCAATTTAAGTAGTAAATGAAGAATTTACTGGTTTGAATACGTCTCGAATAGCTACTCTTTTACTTGGACAATTGGGCTATATAACGACTCTTTTATATTTACTACTTGAATTAAGCAATCCGACCCATATTGTTGTGTGTACTGTGATATATATATATATATAGTGTGTGTGTGGATATTTTATAATCTATTGATAACAAGTTATAAGTAAAAAATTCTTACAAATCATGAGTTTTAGCTACCATCAGTAGTATAAAGTGTAGACAACCCTAGCACAATGCTATAACTTATACAGTTATAGAAAAAAAAAAAAAAAACATATGTACGACATCATCTTCCGCTCACCCATATAAAATATCGATTAAAAAACATATTTAAAATCATACTAACTTTATTTATCCGGTCGTGAGAGATAACCTCCCATACCAATCTATTCCTCTCTGACCCTAAAGGTCAAGAAATAAAACCGTCATCGACCCAAGGGTTAGGACAACAATAAAAAAATAACGCAAACAACAAAAAATTAAAAAATTAAAAAAGCAGCAAAAAAACTCTAAAATACAGTGACACCGACAGTCGGAGAGGCAGTGGAAGACAACAAGAAGTCACAGGCCCAACACGTGAAGAAGACGAGGGAGAGGAGGAAAGAGAGAAGATATCTATTTTCCCGACTGACGCTTTTTTTAGTTTCTCTCTCTAGAGCGGCTATACCAAATAAGTTTAATTGGAATTTAATAACATATATGTTGTCATATATATTATATATATATTTAAAGCACCTATATTGTTCCGCATTTTAACTATTTAATTTAAATTATTTTTTTAATCTATTTTTACTTTTTTTGTTTTTTTTTTTTTAAAAAAAAAAGAAAGAATCAAATTAAAATTTTTATTAATATAAATTATGCTTTATTGAGTTACCATGTTTAACAAATTTGCTAAACATTATAATAGTTTAAAAAATCTTTAACTATTTTAGATAATCGGATGTTAAATTTTTTTAAATTTTTTTGTTTTAGAAATAGTCAAAAATAACTTTTTTAGCTATTTTGACCAACCTAATATAAGTGCGCACTAATTACTCTAATTAATTTGCTTAACCTCATGCAAGCGGAGTGGCGAGATTGACTCCCCTGACATTTCTGATCTCTAGACTCTAGCAATAAGGTGCTCTAGCTGTTTTTTTTTTTTAGTTTTTGGAAAAAAAAAAAAAAAAAACTGTTTTATGGCGTTAGGGCAGCCCTTTTCCACATGGTTAGCTCAAGTCATAAAAATGTGAAGCGCATGCAATAAAAAAAAAGAGCAGAATATTGACAAAAACAAAAAAAAATTCTTTTGACTTTTCCAGATCCCCAATTTCGCTAACAGATTCTTCTTTTGACTTTAAAAAATAAAAAATAAATAAAAAAAATGCGGGCCTACTGTCTGTTTGAGTAAAGTCAGTTTCTGATATTTATTTATACATACGGTATAGTGTAATTAGGGTTGTATATGAACAAATTTTTTCTATAACTCGTATTATATTAATATAAATTCAATTTAATTTCAATTATTTAATAAATGAGTTGGTTGTGAACAAAAAATTAAGTTTAATTATTAAATAATCTATACTCATATAAATTCGATTCGACTCAGCTCGTATAAATTTATATAATTTTATTTTTAGTTTTTTTTATTGTATTATTTTAATTTCGTAATAAGAACATCTTAAGTAGAAAAGAATTATCTTCCTAATATAACAGATATAGCTTGATTATTATTATTGTGATGCTTGATATAGATATATGTGTGTTTGTGTGTGTATAAATATGTGTGTACATAATTAATTTATATGTATACTATAAAACATACATATAAATTCGGGATTAGATTATTTAAGATTCAAGTTAATTTTTTTAATTAACTCAAATGATGAAATCTTAACAATAATTAATTAACTAATAATTAGTATGAATTTATAAAAACAAACAAACAATTATGATATTTACTTTTATATAAGAATGAATAAGTTAACTGAGTAGCAATGAATAAGTTAACTTGGAAACAAGTTTGAGTTCGCTCGAAAAATAAATAATTCAAGATTAAACAAATTATCTAGCGCAATGATAAACACGAGCTGTGATAGTGTACGACTAAAATTAAGTAAACAAAATTGAACATTCAATACTCAATTCAATTACAACCTTAAATGCATTTAGGGACAATAGTTTCATAATTTAAGAGAATTATAACATGGGTTGTTCTGCCTTACCATAATTGTGGTTAAGGCTTTGTATATATGGCTGAATTTGTTACCTGAGATAATTAAAGATTACAAAATATAAATTTAAATTACAAAGCTTTGCAGAGATGAGATAGATAAAGCTAAAACTGATGTGATCAACCAATGCTATCTTTATCATGTTTGTTTGAAGTCTTGAATTTATTTTCATTTGAAGATATGACAGGAGAGGCTATATTTGAAAATTGAATCACTGGTATCATGGGGACAGTTATAAGGCAATAACTCTCTAACACATAATGGGTAACCGGGTTCCTAGGAGGGATTGATTACTTTTGGATTAATTATTGACAATAAATATTAGTCTAATTTTTAAGAGCATTTTCATCCAGTGTTTTATTGTAAGTATTTTTTTATTTTAAAGAGTTAAAAATAAGAAAATGCTATAACGAATCTCTTACTTCGTTTCATTTTTTTCTAATCAGGTCAACCTATCCATCTGGCCATTAATTCATTCGGCTACTGTCTCATGTCTTCTCGATGGTGAAGTGATGGATTCGAAAGGTAGATTCAATGCCAATTAATTTAGTTGAAAGTAGCTTTTATACCTAAAAATGTATAATATTATTTTACAAATTCAACTCTTTAATACTAGATAATGTTCTCTTAAATATGTACAGTACGGGTATATATATATATATATATAGCAGGCCTGAAAAGTAATCCTTACTTTTATCTGTTGGTTAAAAACTTAAAATAAATTATAATAGGCTGATAGTATCATAGCCCTTCCACTCCAACAAAAGCCGTCTCCTTTTATTTACTAAAAAGCCAGTCTTTGTCCTATATAACAGAGGCCAGACGAACCGCAAACAGCACCAAATTAATAGCTTTTTTAACTTTCTTCTTCTTCTTTCTTCTTTCTTCTTTTTGTTGTTCCGAAGATGGTGTTGCTAGACAAGAGCCTCGCCACTGCCATGAACGCAAAAATAGTCGGGTCGGGCAGCGAAGTCATAGTTCTGGCACATGGGTTTGGAGCGGACCAGTCGGTGTGGGACAAAATCCTGCCCTACTTGGCTCAACATTACCGGGTACTTGTTTTCGACTGGACCTTTTCTGGTGCAGTTGAAGATCAGAGCCTCTTCGATCCTCTCAAGCACTCTTCGTACGATGCTTTTGCCAATGACTTAATCGCTCTCCTGGATGAGATGAACCTTCAATCTTTGATCTTTGTTGGGCACTCCATGTCCGGTATGATTGGATGCATCGCTTCCCTCAAAAAACCCAAGCTTTTTAACAAGCTCATACTCCTCGTAGCTTCTCCAAGGTATTTAGAAAATAAAACATCTCTCTTTCTATTACTATTATTGTTGTTCTATATATATATCATTTTCTTTTTCTTTCTCTTCGATCATATCCATTGAATTGCAAAGCCTGTTCTTTCCAGATTTGCGTCAAGTCGGTTTCCATTCAATATGAAGAGAAATATTGTTTAATAGACCAAAAGAAGACGTTGAAGTAAAAATTAGTATTTATTTTTTCTTTTTACAAATTTTTTGTAGATAAAAAGTTGATTTTTACTACCCATCACCCAATTATTAAATAACACGATTCACCGAAACCAAAATATGACTTAGACAGTAACTTCTTCTGTTTAATTAGTTTATTTCTTGCACTTGTGCATAAGTTTCTTTAATTTTCTTTATTTATTTTTTTTGTTTTGTTTTTGTTTTTGGACATGGAATATATTTAGAAAAGGTGAAACCATGACGCGTAGCGCTAACCTATCAAGCAACTGGATTTGTTATGAGTGTGCGGTTGAATAAGGTCGTAATTTGATGTACTTTATCCTCTACGATGAGCCAACCAAACATGTGGACACAAAATATGGGTCTTGATGGTGCCGGGTTCCTTTGTCTTGTACTTTTTATGTTAGGTTTATATTTGTGGCCCATGAAGGCTTTTAAGTTTCTCGTGTCCACAATAAAATGAAAACCTAGCATCCGAGAGGCCACTCAAGTCTAATCCGAACATCCTAAATGAGATACAAAATTACTAATCATTCTTCATTTTTTTTTTTTTGAGATATAAAATTATTAATCAATTTTTTCGTATTCAAATCTTAATAATATATCATTTTTTATGGATATATAATATGATTAATTCATATAATCTTACTTGTAACATATTAAATCATAAAATATCGATAGAAATAGAATTTGATATTTTGTTAATATCTATAATTTCTTTGCTTATTTCTCATCTTTTTCAAGTTGTTGTATTATACCTTTGAATGCAATTTCCTACTTTTCCGTACTCGACATTAATTTTTGGTCAGTGTTTACCAAACACTTTTTGTCATTAATAAAGGACAATGAAAACTTTCTTTTTCTTTTTTGTTTTTTTCGAAAAACAACTTCTCAGAACCAAAAATTTAAGGGTGTCTTTGGCAAGAGTTATGGGTTGAATTTTTTTTTTTTTTTAAAAAAAAACATTCTAATTTTTTATATCCTATTAATTATCTTTTAATATTTTTTTTTTTTTTACTTTTTATCACATTAAATATTTTTATTACTATTAAAATAAAAAATTTACAAAAAATTAATTTTTTTTCATTTTTCATACAAAAATTTACAATATTTATTATACTTTATTTAACTCAAAAGTGAACGACCTCCAACCCTAATCCAAAATGTTGGCCAAACATTGAGCTTAGTTTACTTTGGATGCATGCATGCTTATTAAACAACCTCCATTTATTTAATTTTACTTGTACACAAGCTTAGCTCACTAAATAATTTGTTCAATTTTAACTGGTTTATTTTTTGAAATATCTTCAACTTGTTTACGAACGGCTCAATTAATTAATTTATTCTATATATAGTAAATTTAATTGATTGTTGAGATTAAAATCTTCAGTATAAAGTCTCTCAACTACAAGACAGAAATATCCTATTTTCTCTGCATTTTAGCTTTCCAAATTTAACCTTTTTTATTTTTTTTTTATACGTCTCAAACATGTCTAAAAATACCTCATATAAGCTACTATCATACTATGATCGTACGTAGGTACATAAATACCGATGATTATGAGGGAGGGTTTGAAAAGTCAGGCATTGAGCAGATAATCTCAAGCGTTGAATCCGATTATGAGAATTGGGCTACAGGCTTTGCGTCTATTGCGGTGGGCACAACAGATCCCGTCTCGGTTGAAAAGTTTGCAAAATGCTTGAAAAGAATGAGACCAGAAGTGGCACTTCCCTTGGCTAAAACTGTCTTTTACAGCGATGAACGAGACCTTCTTAACAAGGTTACCACCCCATGCACAATCATTCAGACCACCAATGATGTCGTCGTCCCAAATTCAGTCGCATCCTACATGCAAAACAAAATCAAGGGAAAATCAACGGTGGAGATCATCGACGTCGACGGCCATTTTCCACAGCTAACTGCCCACCTCCGCCTCCTTGATGTGCTAGGGAGTGTCCTCGGCTTTGATATGGTTGGCCATAGTTAATTAATTAAGACCATAAGCTGATATGTCTATGTTTCGGATTGAGATTCTTATCAATTAGTTGTATGAATTGTTAATAATTTAGACAAATAATGTGAGAGATTGCATATGAAATTCATTTGTTCAACCACTTAACTAGATAGTTGGGTTTTATATAACATCTCTTACATTATTTGTTCAAATTATTAGCAATTTAGGTACTCGCCGTGAAACTTTATCCTATGTTTATGGAATAGTGTGATCACAAATAAATGCCCAGATATGTACAACTTCATGGGACAGGAGATAGTTTGGCTTTGAATGGTGTGTTGTCTTTATTATAGTTTGAGTTGTTGGTATTTAAAGCTTTGTGAATTACTTTATCTTGGTCTTTTTGTCTTCTCGAATGGTGTGTTGTCTTATACTTTCTTTTTTTTTCTTAGAAGTATCTTATAATTTTGTTTCTAAACAAACTAGTGTAAAGAAATTTGCTTCAAGTCTTTGGGTCTGGGTGGCTGTTAACCTATATATCAACATGTGACTGGAAATATCAGTGCTATACATGTATCAAATTTCAGAAAATGAGTACACCATTTGTGTGAACCATATATCTCATCTCAAATCCCAAAATGACCATATTTCTCACTCATTCTTGAAAATATTATCAGAGTGATGCTACTTTTTACAATTTTTTATTACACTGAGTGACATGACATGTTTTAAATAGATTACCATGTAAATCACTTGAAAAAACAAAAGTATAAGATACTTAAAACACATCAAATCACTTGATATGATGTTAGTGTTTAAATGAGTGTGGAGAGTATCATTATTTATATTACAATAGTTAATTCGGTGCCGATTCTTGATGACAGCCTTTTTGGGCTTGTAGCCCAACGAGAAAATTGATAAGCACACCAAAATAAGAAATTGAAAATGGCAAGCATGCATATGAAAGGAAGGCCTCATAAAGATTAAGTAGGGTCAAGACCTTGGACTGAAGTTCTAATGTAGAAACCAAACCAGGGCCGTGAACAAAGCTAGGGCTTAGGCCCATCACTGAGCCATGTAATAAATAACAGTTGATGACCTAGGCTCAGCCCAATTATAGTCGTTTTATGCCATAAATTGTGAGAATACTACAAAAACCCTAGAAAATTGTGATCCAAAGTTAAACACTTCTATACTATACGACTTTTGCCCTTAATATTACTATATTAAATAATTTATGGGTGCTCTAGAGGATTTTAATAATTTATAATAAATGTTAGCATCTTTTAGATTTTTGGTAAAAATTCACATACTCCCTTCAAATAACTACTCAATTAACGATGTTTCTCTAAACTTTCAATTTAAAAAATGTCATTCCCAAACTATCAAAAAGTTGTCAATGTCCTCTCAATCTCAATAACAAAAATACCTTTAATAATTTTTTTAAAAAAAAAAATCTTAAAATAAAATAGGGGGTAGATGATCCAAGTTCTGTAAGTTTTCAGTTCGAACTAACTTGAGACGGCTCTTAGGATGCCAAGTTTTGTTAAGCTTTTTAGTCTTCTCTTTACCTCCCATTTTGAAACTATAAATATTGAAATTTAAAAAATTTCATGGAATACAATTTTTTAGCATTTTGAATTAGCTTCTCAACACAACCAAGTTTGTCTTCATCTTATTTCGAAATCAATCGTTATGATCATTTTGCTTCGACTGGGTCAATGTTAGACAACATAAATAACCTGAAATTCTTATGTCTTGAATCAACCTTTTCACCGACTTAATTATAAACTAAAAATTTACAATAAAATATATTTTGACACTGAATTTGCCATTACTAATAACCTAAAAATTTGATTGGTAAGATTTTCTCTCCAATAAAATATTAAGGTTGTGGTTCATGTGCAAGGTCACCTTATCTAGTTAGAGCTCCTAAATGGAAGACACTAGTTTTGTTTTGCTTTTGTCCTGGTCTGTATCTTGGATCTTGCAACTCCTGAATCATTGAGAAATGTTAAAAATTTACACTTTTATTTTATTTTTATCTTACTTTATTAATGTGAAAGCCATTATATCAATTTTTATTAAAATAAATTAAAAATTAATTAACAGTGTCATATCAATAAAATATAATAAAAGTATAATATATATCATGAGAGACATTTCTATCCGGATGGACTGTAAAAGTGGTGTTTTACATTCCCCAATCAAATTAAGACACCTCATTTAAATATAGGAATTACAATAGGATTGAAAACATCCTATCAAAATCAAACAAACTCATTTTAACCCTAATCAAACCACACCTAAACCATCTCCACCCTTTGACAGAATGCCGATGCCGAAAACCTATTGGCCACTGCCGGAATCCTCCCATTTTCTGGTAGATGAGAGCCAAGGGAGAAAGAGATGAACCAAGAGAGAGAGAGAGAGAGAGAGGGGGGGGGGGTGTTATGGCCACAGAGGGAAAGAGGGGGAGGGGTTACGGCCAAGTCTGACAGGAGCACGACTCTCTCTCTGGCCGTAACCCCCCTCTTTCTCTCCCTCTTTCGGTTCATCTCTTTCTCGCAGGCTGCATCGCGCGGCCAATTTTGGCCGTGCTCCAGCTAGACTTGGCCATAACCCCCCTTCCTCTCTCTCTCTTTGGCTGTAACCCCCCTCAAGTGGCGTCTTTCGGCAGTCTTTAAGCAGCGCGGCGGCTGGGAGATAAATATGGCTAGGTATGGTTTGAAAGAAACGAGGAATGATTTAGTGTTTTAGTTTCTATTGTAGTTTTAGTGTAACTGGTATTTTTAATTTATGTGTCAAATGCTTATCAGATGTTGTAATAATGATTTTTTACATACCATCCGGATTGAAGATTTTCTAATATATCATTACCATTTCATGGGTATAAACAATTAAACCTTTCACCATAAAGCCTTTAAATCTTTTACAATTATTAATATTATTCTCAAAAATCTCAACACAAGAAGAAACTCGCCTGAGTCGTCTTGGCCCGAGTCCCACCACTGAGTGAATCACCCACCCTCAACTCTCGCCCTCCCATAATCGGCCCCTAAATCTACAAAACCCCAAGAAAAAAATGTAGTTCTCGCCAATGGGCACAGCCATACATGGCGATCTTCGTTAGTTTTGCAAATTGTTACTCTGGGTTCAAAAGATGGAAGAGGTGATTTGGATATGGTATGAAAGAGAGGATTTGAGGCTCCGCTAAGTTCAATTTTTTCTTTTTTCTCTTTTCTAGATCCCAGCCAAAAAAGCTGTAACCAATCCGTAATGAGCAATACGACGTCCGAATTTTTCAAAGATCTTCATAGATGTGAGGATTTTTGAACAATAAAAAAAAAAAAAGAAAATTGTGAGAAATCTGACGCTACGTGTAGCACGATTCATAGTAATTGGGTGACATGAATGACTAAAAAGTAATTTCACATTTAGCGTATTATGAAAAAGAGTAATTACCAAGTAATCAACATCCACATCACCCAATTACGGATGAATTACAACTTTTTATTGTTGGGACGTAGCATTGCTCATAGACTTGATGACGCAACAATTTTTAGGCCTTGAATCATTTTTTTGTTATAAAAATAATTATTAAATGGTTCCTGTCTATTTTGATTTTGAGTGCTCGAACTCTGAATGCAGGAGAAGCTAAGAAAAATGGAGAGATCCTATTTCAAGAAATATTTAAATTGCAAATCAATAATTGTAATGCGCTTTTATAAGAAGAAAAAGAATGGCCGGATTGCACAATAGTTCCATTCCAATTTGGCAATTTCCATCCTCACCAACGACTCAACGATACATCTCGTTGTAATTTTGTAATTCAGACAAAACTGTAAGGGTAAATCGGTGAATAAAAAGTAAAATATCTTCCTCACTCGCATAACTCCTACTACTTTTCACTCTCTCGTAGAAAAAAAGCTATGAGAAGCTTATTCGGAGCTTCTCAAATCCTCGCCAAATCATCGTCTCTCTTCGTGAACCCAACTACTCGATCTCAGCGGCGAAATTCCTTCAGCTTCTCTCTCTTCAAAACCTCGAAAGCCTCTCTCTCTTTCAGATCCTTCGCGATCATGGCCGCTATGGACGAGTTCGTCAAGGGAAGCGTTCACCCAAACGGCGTCGCAGTGATCACCCTCGATCGCCCCAAGGCTCTCAACGCCATGAACATAGGTCCCATTTCCGCTTTGAATTATAAGCTCAAGTAGTAATTATTTAATCATAAAGGTACTGTGTTTTAGGTGAAATTCGTGCAATTATTTATGCTTATAGATGGGTGATTTGGATGTTTTTGATGTTCATTTTTCTATTATAAAATTCTATTTTTGTGTATTTAGGGTTTTTAGAGTTAGAATTTGTAGAATGAAAAAAAAAATTGAGATTTTTGTGGAAGTAAATGATTCTTCTTGCTGATGATGATTGTGAGACAGTTGGAGGGCAATTTTTGTAATTGGTGGGGAGGGGAATGTGGCCATTTGCCTATCAAATGGAAGCTATATACTATACTAAGCGAAGGTTCTTCTAGGAGTGGTTTTTTCAAAGTTGATCAAAACTTGCATTTGTTTACAAGTAATGATGAAAACAGAATCAATTAGTTGACGAACTGATAGGGGATGTTATATTATAAATTCAATGAATAAATTAACCATTTTCTATTGGCAGAAGTTTTTGAAATAAGTGGTATTTATCATGGTATCAGAGCAAATGTCTTGAGTTCGAACCTTATCTTCGTCATTCGCCTCTCATTTCAATTAAATATTCCATGTTTGGATGTCACTAATTAAGAGAGAGTTTAAGCTCACACCTGAGGATGAGTGTTAGAATATAAATTAAATGAAGAAATTAACCATTTCTTATCGACTTAAGTTTTTAGGTTAAGCAATGATTTAATAGGGAAAATACAAAATCTTGTGGTGTTTAAGTTAAGACTTAATGTCGAATGTTGGTTTTTTATGTAAATAATATACTAGTGCTTTCCTTTAGCAGCCAGGTTCGCTTTATATTTAACTTGAAACTTGTTCATAATGCAGATATGGATATAAGATATAAAAAATTTCTTGATGAATGGGAATCGGACCCGAGGGTCAAATGTGTTCTGGTTGATAGCAGCTCGCCCCGTGCCTTTTGTGCAGGTAACATGGAGAAATTAAGAGTCTTATGTAGATTGTTTGTTTCACAACATTTTCTACCACCACTATTTGATTTCACACTATCCCCTGAATTTGATTTAGCTTTAATATATTTTCCATTTATATTTGGTTTTTGCTTTTGGGGTTATTTTTGGTATCCAAGTGATAGGTAAGGTTTTGAGGGTAACCATTCATGGCCAATGCAGGAATGGATATTAAAGGGGTTGTTGCTGAGATTCAAAAGGACAAAAACACACCTCTTGTGCAGAAGGTTTCTTTATGATGCTTGTTTTGTGCTACAAGCGTTTCTTTCCTGAATGCTTATTTTTGATGGTGGTTGATATGCATTATTTGTGCTGTTTTATATTCTGTTGCTTCTTTTCTTCTTTTTATGTTGCATTGTTGGATTATATATGCCATTTTTCTTTAATAAGATTGCTTAGTTTGTTGTCTATTAGTTAGAAGATAATAAAGATCTTAGTTTATCTGCAGGTGGTGATGTGAAGCAGATCACAACCAAAAACCAACTATCAGATATGATTGAGGTCTTGTGTCCTTTTAATAACCTTGAACTTTGTTAAAATAACACAAATTCAAAGTAACTGCCATGTCAACTATATTTTTTGCGATTCAAGTTCTTTTCTTTTCAATAAATATCACGAATACTAATAAAATTATCTTTGACTTTACTTTGAACTAGTGTCTGCCTCTCAATTCCTTGACCTGTCTTAATTTTCTAAAACTGAAAAAGAAATGTGTGGCTGTTGTGTAAAAGCGTCTTTAGATGTATATTTGATGCATTCTCATTTAGTTCTTTTTAAATATATTATCACTAGCAGAAAAAAGTGAATATAGACGATTTGACCTGCTGTAATCAGGATACTGCACGTATTCAAGTATCCTTAACTGAGCAGAATACTGGAATTTGTTTCTGGACCTTGTTTAGATTCTCTGATACAAATACCGTTCTTGTTTCTATTATTTGAAAGATATCATGATCATGAATTTAACTTTCAACATAAGAGTTCTTTTCTGTGCTTTTAGTTGCTTTGATTATTTTCTAGTATAAGTTGAAAAGCAAAATTGGATTAATATATATAACCTTCAACACATGCATTCTTTTGTGTTGGGACCTCAAAGTGACCTCTTTTATGGCCAGTTCATAGTGCTTTCTAGTTTTGATGGTTTACTTCAATGCTTGTGTAAGTCAGATAGTATCTTTCGTGTCAGTTGGACTGCATATCATTTCTTAATAAGCTTTTATGTCTATTATGTGTGGTCCTGCATTAGTCTGCTTCTTACATTTGTACTTGACCTATAATTTTGTTACGTGAAGTTAATATGCCTTTATTGTGCTGTGCATTTGTCAGGTATTCACCGCTGAATATTCTCTAATATGCAAAATTTCCGAGTACAAGAAGCCATATATAAGCTTCATGGATGGCATAACAATGGGCTTTGGAATAGGCCTATCTGGACATGGTCGCTACCGGATCATAACTGAGGTATGCTTGCATCAATATAGACTTGTGATTTAGTCTTCCCAATTATATTGTATTGGCATTCTAATTTCTTTTACTTTTATCCTTGTATTGATGCATTTCAGAGGACTGTTCTTGCTATGCCAGAAAATGGAATTGGCTTGTTCCCAGATGTTGGGTTTGCATATATAGCGGCAAAAAGTCCAGGAGGAGGATCAGTTGGTATTCTTTTTGTTGCTACAAAAAGCACTTCTTTTCTTGGTCTTATACTGGAACTGGACATTTTTTCAATCTTGATCTTGGAGTGGGAACTTATAGAAAGCACGAGAAGGGCTTGGCCTCATAGGAAGTAGTCATAAGTAAAACAAAGGCAAATGATCTGGAAGTAGAGGCATAGTCATCAATGTCATTTGAACTTATTGTTTCCTGACTTTTGCATTTTTCTAACTTATATTATGATTTGCAGGTGCTTCTCTTGGAATGACTGGAAAAAGGATTTCTACACCCGCTGATGCAGTATATGTAGGTCTTGGCACACATTTTGTGCCATCCGGGAGCTTGGGTCCTTTGAAGGAGGCCCTTTTGGCAACTACATTGTATGTCTCAGATCATCATTCTATCTGGAATTGCTATTTTTCATTCTAGTGGAATCCATTTAGCTTTTCTGTAATGTCTAATTTAGAAACTCACATTACCTTATAATTTTGATCATTTAAATTGTTTAAAATAAACAGCCATAACTCAACTTTATATATTAGAAAAGTTTTGCCTCTTTAGTTGATTTTGCCCTATGAAATTGATTTGGTGAAATGAGGAGAACTCCATGACTGTTCTCTTGGTAAGTCAGGACTTTGGCAGTGCAATTTTATAATTGCTGCCATTTGATTTATTCATGGGAGTCTAGAACGACATGATAAGATTAATATACAAAGTCCAAGTGTTTGTTTTTTATGAACTCCATAGTGAATATACCTTGTGGTTCAGGACATAATTTCCTTGTGTTTATTGACTTAAAATATATGAAAAATGTTGTTCTGCACAAAAGATGGTCCCTAGGCAAACTGTGGACGGTTTCTTACTAAAAAATTATATCCATTTGTTACTTCAGTTCTGAGGATCCACATAAAGACGTGGAAGCACTTTTGACGAAATACAGCAGTAACCCTGAGTCTGAGTCCCAGTTAAAATTGCTGTTACCTCATATAGTTTCATGCTTCGGTGCAAATAAGTCAGCTAATGAGACGATTGAAGAACTGAAAAAGTGTCAGCTTAGCAGTGAAGCCCCTGGTATGTTTATAAGTACCAATTGTTTTATTGGTTGATGAATGAAATGTGCATTCATCTTTTTGGTTCTCCCAAAGACTGAGATGTCAAGTGCATTTTCTAACCTTTGGCTTACTCAATGTTGTCCCTTCGGGATTTCTGATTTCCATTCTTTCCCTGGGCAGTGGTAGAGTGGGCTAATGAAGCTCTTCAAGGTCTTGGAAAAGGTGCTCCTTTTTCGCTTTGCTTAACGCAAAAGCATTTCTCTAGAGTTGCATCTGCCCACGGAAAAGAGGACAGCGAATTGTCTACAGTGAGTTTTCAGCTTCTTTCTTTTCTCTGTTTTGGTAGTTTTCTTTTCCTTTGGGGCATAAGTTAAGTAACATGTGTATTGCTGCATGTGGTTGCTTCCAGCTAAGTGGTGTGATGAAAACTGAATACCGCATCGCCTTAAGGTCTTCTCTACGAAATGATTTTGCAGAAGGTGTCCGGGCAGTTTTGGTGGACAAGGATCAGGTTATATTATTTGTCTCTGAAGTCCCTTTCTCTATACTGTAGAAGAATGTGGAAATATGTTAGTTTTGTGAGCTTGGTGTAATGTTAACATGAAGTTACTATGTTTAGTAATGATTTCTCGTGTTACTAGTTATATCATGCTAGCTATCTTTTTAGCGTCCTAGTTATCTTCTTCAGAACTTGGGGGTGCAATTACTTCTAGTTTCTTCTGCAGATTGTACCAATTTTCTATTGGCAATATTAATGCTGTATCAGTCTCTTTTTGTCTTTGAGCCCAAAAAAGTATACTCATTTACCGACGTACCAAAAAATTATGCTCGTTAACCTAATATATGCTGAATTTTGCTCTGAACTTTTCATGATTATGCCTTTGCAGAACCCGAAGTGGAATCCTGCAAGTTTGGAGGAAGTCGATCACAGTGCAGTGGAAACGCTCTTTGGCCCATTGAGTCCAGAAGTGGAGGAGTTGAGAGTGTGACAGATTGCATTACAACTGTCCAATTTTTTCCTTGTTGCATCAATAACAGAGATGGATTGTGGATGCTATTGATATATATTTTCAGCAGTCGAAAATAAGTTCATTTTACATGAGCAGAAGGCATCCAACTTCTTGTATGGTATTCGTTTGTGATGGTGGTGACTGTGTTCAGAGAATTTGTGATATCTTGGGCCCCAGGAGAGTTCTTATACTCTACAGCCAGACCTTGCAAATGATTGTGAATGTTTCCTCATCCATTTACTGTCTTCTTTAAAATTTAGGCTTTGAAGAACCTGTTTGAGAATGTTGAAGTAGGGCTATACTTTATAATTTGAGTAATGATAAATGTGAATCTCATGTCTTTTGTGTCCACCCAAAATTAATGTAGTTTTTAAGTTACAATTAGATTTGTGGTAAATTATTATTGTCCATTGATCCAATGGTAATTTTAAAAGTTATACCCAAAATCATTACTCTAATTTGTGTATTGAGGAGTAGTGTCCTTAAATATGTTGTCATTTTATGGACCTAAGAAATTAAAAATTGCACCTTGAAACTATTTTGTATATATATATTTTAATTTGAGGGCAAAACTATAGTTTTTTAACAAACTGAGTCATTAGTTATGCTGCCTGTCAATCGGCAGTTAGTTTCATTTTCACAAAATATTTTGGCTTTCAACCCACAGCATAAGAAAGCTGCCAATAAACAAATGAATTCTTACAACACTTCCTTTCTTCCTTCACAAGAGAAGGCTACAATTTAAAATTAAGCTGAAGAAAAAAGGGGAAACGATACAGTGAAAAAGTATCATTAGGAGCAATCCCCACTCCTCAAACTTCGTAGCAGATCCAAGTATCCAATATATTCAGGACTCATATATCTGCGAAGTTAGAAGATAAAAATTAGAATTCTATGGTGATAATTATGCTATAGACGTTTTTCTCGTAGCAATGCATAAAGAAACTAAAGTAGTGTCTGTTTATTAGAAGGCTATTTTCAACAACTACAGATTGATGAAATGAGGGGAAAAATTAGAAGAGATTTATCAACTTAGGTTATGTTTAGTACGCGAAATAGTTATTCCTTAGAATAGTTTTTATTAAGAATGAGATGAGTGGAATTGATTAGCCTTTTAATAGCCATTTTCATGGTCATGAGAAAATATCTATTTTAAGATTAATTAATTTCACTCATTTCATTCTTAATAAAGATTATTCTTTGAAATAGTCATTCCGCATACCAAACGTGTCCATAATATCATAAATCATTTTTCAAAGTTTGACATAAATTAAATGATTTTGATCGTCGGGGTAGTATGCTGCTGGGGCTGCCTTTTTCTTTTCTCCCTTTTCCTTTCTAACAAGAGGCCACTGGGGATGCACTTGCAACCTTAATCACACTTTCCATAGGTTCTACGGATTTGAAAAGAAAAGATATGCTAAAGTTCACACTCCCATAAACCTTCATTTATGAAATAACAATCGAGGGCAGATAAGCAAGCTTTAGCAAAATTCAATATGAAGCATAAATCTTTAGCCCTCCCCCATCCAGTGGAATAAGCATAAGAATTTCCAGGGAATTAGAGCAGAATTTCAGAATGATGTAATGACAATTCTGCACTATTAGAATGCAAGTAATTCTAGATACACCTTAAGCTTGTAGTCTTGTAGATTTTTCTTCTTCCTTTTTTCTTTCCTTTTTTTAGAGAGAGAGAGATAGAGAAAGATCTATATATACAGAAAGTATTACATGCAAAGACTTCCTTGGGTAAATAGTCCCCAAAGTGGGTCAAGATTAGTTTGTTTTATATTGGAACCTTAAACAAACGCCACATTTTTCAAGCTAGCTGTACCTAATAAAAATGCATAAACAAAATCAATTAGGGGTGAGCTTAGTTGTGAAAAATCAGGATGAAAAATTCACTTCAATAATCTGTTAATGGTGAAAATTGGCAAGATGGCAACAAGTAACCCCTCCATTGCCAGCACTAGTATATCGTTGGAGGCAGAAAATCATAATGGCTGCAAATTGACACAGTTATCAGGTAGCACTAGCAGTACAGTCAGCATGGAGAAAAGGGTTTTTTTTTTTTTTATTTTAGTTCTTGTTCAAACGATTGATAGAAAAGATAAGAAAATGAGCATCAAGATTTAGAAGAGCGGTACCCGTGTCGAAACAAGAAATCAATAATGACAAGAGAGCAATTTGGCTTGAAAAATTGTGTTCTCCGTATGACATTTGCTGCATGTGTCACAGGAATCAACTTGAAGCTATCCACCTCTCCATCTGTCACTCAAAAAGCCATTTACAAAGGGATAAAATCGTATAAGGGAAATCACTCGGGATCAAACGAAAACAAATATTCATTACTGAGATGCAACCATCAAATGAATGAGAAAAATGACAAAGGTAGAGGTTAGGAACTGATAAAAGCATTGAAGAAGGCTGTGCTTCATTTCGCCCACCTTGATTCTCAGGTCTAAAACTTTCTGGAAGCTTTAAGTCATAACAAAATAGAACATCTCTCTTATATCTGTAACCATCAATGTCCATATAGGAAACAGCACCTACTGGTATAGCTCTGTAAGGGAAGCATTTCGGAGCTAATCAGTGAGAGAGAGAGAGAGAGAATAAGAATCCATTCTCAATCGAGGGCATCCACCACAGCTAGGTGACATGAAATAATAATTCAGTGGCAAAAACTTACTCATTAGCAACGGATCTGGGAATTCCCGCTTCCTCTTCACATTCCTTCACAAGATTCTCCCCACAAGCAATCCCATGAGGCTGCCATTACCATCATGGAATTTTGAAATTAGTGGCTGGCACAGAATCATAATGAGCATAATATGAACTACTGGCTTGATCATATGAGCTTCATTGTTTTTGTTATTTTTGTTCAAGATTGGGCATAAATTACTTGGCTCAATTCAACTGCTTCAATAAAGTTTTTTTTTTTTTTAATAAAAAAAAAAAGGTAAATTGACCTCCAAAAATTCATCACAGCATGAAAGAAATCCTCAGATTTCCACTCGCCTAAGATTTTTAATCATAATTAGGTCATTACAAACCAGTCCTCCAGCAACTAGATGATCAAGCATCCCGGGATAAGTGGCTTTCTCTTGACTTCTCTTCCCAATCCATAAAAGTTTCTGCCCATCCCTCTCAACATAGCCAGTCATGTGAACTCCATAAACCTATAAACAGGAAAGCGTTCGAGAAAAAAAGGCCAACTTATATTCATCAGTGACATGATCATAATATAGTCCGGTTCATCAATCAGACAGAAAAACAAGATGTATTGCTTAGCGTGTTCAAAGACTGCTACGAACAACCAGGGATGGAATATCATGGTAATATTCAGGTCCATAAGTTAAAAATAATAAAGGAAGTAGTCTAAAGCCAGTTGGAACAATGTACTGAATTTACAATGTACACACAGTTAATAATACACTCGAAAGGTAATCAAGAAGTCAAGAACCTATGTAGCAATTTGCTTCACTTTTTGATTCGCAGAAAGCAATTTTGTGTTCATAGGTAAATACACTCACGGACACTCCTATGGGGTTGAACCTATGCCTATGACCTCACACCAGCTCTTGTTCACAGATATGTGTAACAATCTTTTTTACTTATTTTTGGTAAGATTGTTACTATTTAGGGAAAGATGGTTGAGCTGTATAGAAAATGATTCCTAAGCAAAAGGTGAAAAATCTACGATCATCATTGTCTTTCTTTAATTTTTTCGTTTTTTTTTTTTTATCATGTTAACAACTGAAACGTACTAGAATAGCATCAGAAAGATGCCAAGTATTGACCATTGAGTTTGCTTTTCAATTGACAGCATACAGCCCAAAGAAAAGCACCTCTTTGCAAAAGCGCAAGAATCTAGATTTAAATCAAGTTGCAAGAGCCTAAACAGATTTGATACAGAATCTCAAAAGCTAGGACTACAAACACCAGTGTCAAATGTGTCTCCAGAGAAGAGCGATCTCACAATGGCATAAAACACACCTTTATTCCAAAGTAAGGAGCCGCAGCACGTTCAAGCGCAAAAAAGATCGGCGCGCCAAAGGACGATGTCACGGGGTATAGCTGATTAAAATCAGTAAATCTATAGTTAGCCAATAGAACAAAGGTCTTACTTCACCACTACTTGCCTACAAAGAGTTTCAAACTTTCAATCACATAGTGGACAGTCAAAAATTAACAAAAGGGAATCAGTTCATCGCTTAATCACGTCTAGTACCTCGTTCCGTATACCTGGAATCAGTTCTTCCCCTAAGCATTTGACCACATCTCCAACCGCACTGGTCCTATCCTCTGGTGTACTCAGCATTGGGTGTAAGGTCACATGGCCACCGCAAGCACTGTCTTGAGGGAAAACAAACACATCTTGGAACTTCCTTAAATGATTAGCGAAACTGCACAAATTTTGAAAAGTACCTAATCAATCAGCTACTTTGATTCACGCATAGGTACAAACAAAATCGATTCAGCACATGACGGAGCAATTCAATTATAAAGGAATTTCTTTCAAAGACTTACCCGTTATGAATATAACCAACGACTTGATCCTCGATTGCGAACGGAATGAACTCGGACTGCTTTTCCTGCACGCGATTTCAAAGAGAAATGAGACGCATTGCTTGGGCGTTTAAAGGAAAATGAAAAAAAACGATCTGTTTGGTTGCTCGAAACTCAAAAACTTGGCCAAAACGTTTGTTATTTTCTTTCGCTTTGACTTTCTGGAGAACCAAACAGAGTAGAAGAGGGACTTAACTGATCCGCGATTGCAGATTCTGATCTTCTCGAAGAATCCTGTGAGATCCGAAGAATCGTCTGGAAGGCTTTCCGGCTGAGAAATCCGGACGACGTCGTCCCAGGTGAAGGTGCCAGTAGCAGAAACTGAAAGAGTGGTGGATTTTGATTTTATCGAAATGTGAGTGGTAGAACGCGATGGAAACGATGTCGTAAAGGACTTGGAAAAAGCGTGAGAAGTTTTGGAGATGAAGTGCGAAGAAGCGAGTGAGTATGGGATTTTGCCAGAGAGGTGAAGATTGCAAGTCCAGGCCATTGGTGGTATACGGGAGGGAGGGAAGGCAATGCTACAACGGAACGGCCAAGCACCTCAGTCTTTTAGCAACCCGCGCCATGGTTTAGTTATCATGACCGTACGGAATAGACCGGGAATGGATTGCACAGGGAATAACTATTCTATTATAATTGTATGCTTGCGCCGTCATTGCTATTGAATAGTTCCTTAAGTTTGTAATTTCATACGGTCTTAATCATTTTCATCCGATTCTTTAAAATAGGAATTTTTTATTTTAAATAATTAAAATTTATTTTATTTTATTCTATTGTTTTCATTTAGTTTTCTACTTTAAAAAATAAAAATAAAGAGTCATTTTACTCTCTACTCTTTTTTTTTTAATAAAATATTAATTTCTCTCTCCAATTTTTTTTTCTTCCAATTTTCTTTATTTTCTCATTTTAGAAAAATAATAAAAAAATTCTTAAACTATTATATTTAAATGAAAAAGTTATAAGTAAATCCCTAATTTAAAGAGTTATATGTAGATGTTAAGAAAAAATTGATAGTTAAAGTAGAGAAAAATAATTTTATCCTCAAAATATAAAGTAAAAGTAGGGAGTTGGATGAAAATGCTTTACTCTTTTTAAAAAAAGTATGTAATTCTTATTTCCTATTAATGAAATAGTCACATTGCTTTTCTCTTTTAGAGAGAGAAGTTCTTCATTCTCTTTAGAGAGCAAGGTCACCCCTTCCTCCTTGTGAGGTCTCCCCTTTCAAGCCTGATTTGTAACCCTCCGTCAATCCCTTCCACCAACATGCCATTTCACTGTGTTTCTTTGCACTTCCACTCTTCGCCCTTGCCCTTCTCATGGCCTTGCAACCATCATGCATCGTCACGTGGATCTTACACACTAATTTGTGCTTTACAACTGCCTTCCTGCTACCTCCCTTTCCATCGTAGTTGCTGTTTTGTTTTGTTTTTTTGTTGTTTTTCTGTTATTTCCTTTGTACTCCTATTGTTGTTAGTTTTTTTGATGGGTTTCTATCTCTTGGTGCTTATTTGGTTTGTTCTAATTGATAATACTTTTTTGTGGTGTTTTCCATACACTTGGTTGGTGTCTTCTGTCGGTGGCTTGGATTGGCCTCTCTCGGTAACCTCTTCATTACTATGATTCTCACTTCAATGGGATCTTATTATAATGGTTATACCGCCTTAACTAGCTGCTAGTTTTCTTGGCTTTTGTTCCAAAAATTTCTAGGACCATGTCAATTATTTGACATATATATATATTTTTTTTTAATTTATGTTTACTTGCACTAAATAGGTTGTATCAGGGCTTATTGTTGGATTGCCCATCTCTTTCTTTTTTTTTTTCCTGTGTTTGGTTCTGTAATTTCCCCCGTTCCCTGTTGTAATCTTAGGAAAAAAATAGATGATTTTTTAAATATCATTCTTCTTTTTGGCATAAAAAATCGTTTGTATTCATTGTCTCTTGCCGGCTACCACCCGACCCATCCAATGTCCGATTGCCCAACACAACCCACCGCTTAACCCCAAAATTGATATCTAATAATGAAAGGAAAATTGTTAAATCGACCTTATGATAAAGAAATTTAGTGGGTTTAAAAATAAATCAATAATTTTTGTAGTATGCTTCTGTAACAAATATATTCCTTGGTATAAATTTAGTCTTTTTTTTTAGTAGTCACTATGAAATTACAAACTTAGCCTTAAATTAAAAAAGGAAAAAGAAAAAAAGCTTGCAGCGGGTTGGGGCAGTCAACTACTCTAAAACCACTAGGGTGGTCGACCACTCCATAAATATGGGAATAATTCAGCAACTCCTTAATCGAATAGAAGGAGAGCGGCTGAACTACCCTAATAAGCCACTTGCCTTAAGTTGGTTCAAAGCGTACGAGTCCAGAACCTTGCACCGCACCATGTTGGTGTACTCGTAGGGCTTGAAGGTCTACCCAATGTCCCCAACCACGTTCGACAATGATAGCATCTTCATCATCATGACTAGGTCAAACTGGTCAGTCTCTAATGTTCAGTGGGAGGTCGAACTCGCCCACCATGGATAGCCGTGCCGTAAGGCTTGGCATTGTTGAGCTTGCATTCAATCATGTAAGTCTCGACCCCCACCCTTCACAAGGTCTCGATGGTAGATAGCCAACTGACTTGCCGTCAACCACAACCACCCAAAAATAATTTGATAATTTTGTTATTGTAAGTCACACTATGATTTATATTAATATGACATATTAACATATTATATCAACTTTTATAACACAATTATTATTTTTTTCTTACCCAAATAAGTGGTAAATCAATTTTTAAAACCAAAGACCTATTTGTAAAAAGTAATGCTAAATATCATTTTTATATTTTTCTAAAAATAATATAAATTTTAAAATAAATATATAATTTTAATTAAATAATAATTTTAAAAATCAAAACAATATTTAGAATCGCACAACATAATAATGCCTTTAAAATTACTTGCACGGACATACATCATTTCAATTACGGAAAACGGGTGGTACTTTTCTCTCCAATCACCTTGTAGTGGGATTCTCAAGTAAAAAGACTCACGCAACGTCACGCACCTTGCCGTGCTCTTTATTCTCTCAAATTTGAAGCGACACTCACCCCTATGTGTTCGTTGTTCCCACCGTCTCACCAAACCGCTTCTCGTTCCCGCCGGTTTTCCTCTCCGTCACCGTCCAATCGCCGCTCTTCCCGCCCGACCACGTCTCGGAGAATGACGTGCTCGGCCCAAACCGCCTTTCCTACTATCAGAACTGTCACCATATCGTACTCAGAGCTCAAGGTAAGTGTTCCCTCTTGGGCTCTGTTTGGTCGATGAGACTCTTACTAATAATGCTTGGCTGTTGCCTTGCGCGTTTTGCTATTTGGTTCTGTGAAAAATGCACCGCTCATGTTAATTCAGCCAAATAAGACTTGGTTGAGTTGACTTTTTCGTCATTGAAACCAAAAAGACATTAAAAATTGGGGTTTAAATCGTTCTCATACTTCGATTACAGCCTATATATGTGTTGGGTTCAAGTATAATTAAGAATACAAGAAACTATAATTTTGAAGACTTTATAGATAAGATAATTCTTGATGTCTGATCGCCTTGACTTTTGGCAAGCATGATGGTTGTGGGAAAGATATTTAATCCAACGTTGGATTTAATAAAGAAATATTCTAATAAAAATGTTATTGGGTGGGCGTAACCACACTACATGCATGTTTTTGGAATTGAACAGGTCGATGCTTGTATTTTGGACTTCACTTTGTGAACTTGAAATTTGTTTAATGTGTGCTGTGTTTGATAAAATATTGGAATTGATTGTTACAGGACAAGAGCATTGACTTGTCAATGAAGATCGAAGAAGGGTTTGGACCTAATGGGCTGGGAATTCTATCCATTACTGATGTATGGGATGGTGTCATGTATACGTTTCTATTTGATGTTACTATATTGTTATTCTCTATTTATATGCAGCTGTTAAGTAGTTTATTTATAGCATGGTGTTCAAGTAATGAGCATTTGCGATTTTCCGATTAGGACATTGAATCCATTATGAGCCAGAGCCACAATCAATTATAGTGTATTGTTTTGGAGGGACAAAGATATCTATATGATATGTTATTTTTGCGTCCGATGGATTCTCTCTCTCTTTTTTTTTTGGGGAGGGAGGGGGGGCAGGGTGTTGTCTAGCTATTTTTGTGCCATAGTTTGGATAATTAGGTTAAGAGATCAACTTATCAAGTGTAATGACTTGGATTTCTATACATGATTAAGAGAGCTTTGCGGAAATGGATATGTTCGTTAGCTTTTCGTGAGAGCATGTCTCAATACAAATGTTTGGAGAATGTAAGACGGGTATTTGCTTTGGACGTAATTGAAATATGTTGAACAATGTAATGAGAAATAAAAGCATATGCTCTGAGATGCATTTTGTCTGTTTTAATTGGAGAATTTCTATATCTTTGTCTATATAGAATTCAAGACTGTACAGTTTTTGAGATTATTGTGATTGCTTGTTTGAGTTTAACCTTTATTCCACTGTAGGTTCCAGGATTTCCTTCATTGCGTCAGAATCTTTTACGTCTTTCACCCAAGTATAATCTTCAAAATATTCCATATTCATTTTGCGTGCTCTTAAATACAAGTGATTAAGAAATATATTTAATCTATATTATACTGTATTGCTCATACGATTTTTCCTTCTTTTTTTTTGTTTTTGTTTTTGTCTCAGATTGGCCGGTCTGCCTGAAGAGGTGAAGAAGGAACTTGAAGATCCTCACAGTAGGTAACGCATTTTGCTCCTCAAGTCTTCTAATTCCCAAATCTTCAGTTCTACTCACTTTTCCATTTAAAATACACTTTCCTCTCAGTGGCTTAAATTTGATTTGTTTGAAAGTAAAATTAGTTGCTACTGTCACCCTCTATGGTAATACTACATGTGTAAGCACAGAAGTTATTTTGACCCGTTGCTTATAAAACGTAAAATTTTGTAGCCTACTTGCAAAGATAAAGATTCTTCTCATCCTCATTAATTGATAGTGTTGGTTCTAAAATTTAGCCTGGATCACATATCCCAACTGAGGTCCTGAGACACACACTCACAATGTTATAATGTTTATTGCTTTTCCTAGGGATTCTATCTGCAGATGTGTGCTATTCTTGAATTAAGAATTACTGTAAGAATTCTTACTTCCACAGCTGATCTTATTTTTCCTATTTTGGTAACCCTGCTGCATAGTTGCTTTAACGTTTTGTTCCTTTCACTCACCCTCCACTTGTAGGTACAACTTTGGATGGAGTCATGGGAAAGAGAAGCTTGAATCTGGGAAGCCTGGTAAACTATCAATGTGTTAGATTTTAGTCCTCTATAAGCAGTTCATATTTATTTATGAATGAAGTATGTACATGAGGTTCAGTAGAGGGTTATCTTCTCTAATAATGTATTGACTTCTCCAACCTATTGGTCCTTTTAATTGTTAGTTTTATTTAAGTATCTTTTACATTTTTGTGTTTTTTATTGTGCAGATTTGTTGAAAGGCTCTTTTTATGCAAATCCGTTATTAGATAAGCCTACCACGGAGGCATCTCTGATCCAACGGTAGAAGTGGCCAAGTCATATTTCATGATTTATTAGTACTTCTGTCTTTTAATCATTGCCTAAGGCATCGGTGTGGATAGGCTGGGTTAGAGCCTTAGAGGCAATCGATTTTTGGCAAAAGACAATTATAAGGGAAATGTTATTCTTGATAATTATTCATATACAACTCTATATGCTCTCTCTCTCTCTCCTTTCTGGTCTAGTGGAGGCTTATTTGGCCTATAGGCTACTCATCTAGAGGTATCGGTTTCCCATCCTATGATTGCCCCCACCAAGCCTTGATGAAATGCTTGCATTTGTTAATTTAGTTCTATAAAATTGTTGGGGTAAATTTTTCCTTGTGCTATAAAATATTTAAGAGTATCTCCAACAGAGTAGGCAAAGTCTTTATAATAGTCAAATTTGACTATTTTCAGCCTTTTTTTTCTCTTCAACATAATAGCCAATTTGTAATTTTTTCTTGTAAAATGAACAGTACTGTTCACACTATAAACATTTTTAAATTAATTTTTTCTCTCTTTCTCTCCCCCTCCCTCTCCCTCTCTGTCGCTCTCTTCGTCTCTCAAACCCACCCCCCTTTCTTCTTTTTTCTTCACCAAACGACACAAAGAGAACTAGACCAGTATCAATTATCTCATCAAACAACCATAGCCATGGCTGTAATACCCAAGCAAGACACACTATCACCTTCTGTTGTAGAAGAAATTTAAGAAATCATGAGAATCTACAAATCACTGACACCAAAGCAATCCCTTGAAGAGCTTGAAGCAGCTGCGTCAGGCAAGAGAGAAAAAGATAGGGTCAATTTTGTTGATTGCTTCTTTTTTCCTTGATTGGGTCAGGCTAGGTGTTTTGGTTATGGTCCTTATCGATGTCTAGTAACTTGCGGTTCATAAGGAGAGGGAGAGAGGGACCGGAAGAAAACAATAAAAAAAGATTAAAATAATAATATTAAAATAAAATAGAGAATATAATAGAAAATCTGTTGAAGTGTGTATAGAAAAAACAGTAGCTAAAATAGAAATTTGTGCTTTTTGAGTAGCTATTTTGACTACCACTGCTGGAGACGCTCTAAGCTGTTTTAGACCTAATTGCAGTGCTTACACATTATGTTTACAAAACATGGTTATCTACCTGCTCAGCTTTTTACCCATGATCTGTCTTATAGGTATCCATCATACTGTGGGTCAAATATATGGCCTGATAGTGCATTGCCAGAACTTGAAGTGGGTATGTCATCAATTGTGATGCTAAGTTATTCTGAATGCATGGTGGTTGTCTTTTCTGATGTTTGCCTATCATTTCATATGACATCGCTCTGGCTACATAAATGTAAAACTTCTAAGTCTATGAAGTACAACCATTGCGAACTAATGTTGCCACTAAGTAGGCACTTATCAAGCTAACAATACGCTATGCACCATCATGTTTATCACGATGCTACAACCATCTAAGGCATGTTGACACCAAAAGACTATCATAGCATGTCCTCAGTCATATGCTTTGTTGGTACATCATTATAATCTATTTCCTGCAGCATCCAATGGTTTTTCTGCAGTGTGTACTCCAGTTTACAATTTTTTTTATTAATATTTGTGTATGTGCTTATTGAACTTTAATATTGCCAAAATGTAGTTTTTTAATTTTTAATTTCTTTTTTTACTCGACTCAAGTAAAAGCTGGTGTTTGTAGAAGATACTGGTCCCTGAAGATTTTGCTTTACAAAGTTTACTCTCTGAAATTCATGTTCTTAATGTGTATCTGTGCCAACTTGATGAGTAAACAGTAATTAGCGTGAGTGAAATTCTAGTACAATGCAATTGATGTTCTCGCCTCTGTTTTTGTTTTTGACATGCATCTTTTCTGCTTTCTCATTTTATTTGTTTATAACTTCTATCTGTTTTGTAAAGCTAATGCATTCTATGTACATCTTGATCCTTTAGTAGATCATTATAGCTTGGGGTAATGATTAATGATATCTTGGTTTACATAAACTCTTAGTTTTCCTGAATATTACATGATTATATGATTGCTAAATATCAAATTTTCATGTGTAGCTTTCAAGGCTCTTGGAAAGCTGATCTTTGATGTTGGATTGATGGTGGCATATCACTGTGACCAATATGGTAAGCTCTCAATATATGAGAATTTGGTTTTTACATTAACACATTATGAAAGTGACCTTATTTTTCTAGGCCTCTCTTTCCACATTTGATGTGGGAACATTTGAGAGTGCATGTTTTTTCCCCGACCAAAAAAAAAAAAAATGCCGTTTACTCTTGCCAATGTTCATCCCCTGCAAGATGAGGGCTTCCAGTCACCACAGAACAAACATAGTATTAACTTTTCTACACATTAAGAGACAGTAATTAATCTTATAAATTCTGTTTATATCTATTTTAGGCCATGCTAGGCTCCGGGCTTCTGGCCCAGGACACCATGTATAAGCACTCAGCCCTACCCAAACGCCTACTGTAGCCTTCTTGTTGCTCTTGCTCCTTTTTCTTTTTTCTAAGTTAAATTTTCTTGAACTGTAATAAATGGTGGTTGTTCTTAATAAACTGTTTTGACCTATAGTGACACCTTTCATAACAGTGACCCTTTTAATTTTTTATGGCACGTGATTAGTATCCAAAGGACTGAATATGCATGAGGATCAAGGCCTTGAACAGATACTTCTTCGTTCTCGGTGTCATAAAGGGCGTCTGCTTTATTATTTTCCAGCACAACAGAGGTAATTTTGTTTTATTTTTCTCATCATAGGAGATAACCTCAACAGGCGGAAGAGACACTTATAATTTTGTGGTCACCATGTTCTGTATTTTAATCAATTATGTGGCTATGTGAAGAAGGATAAAGAAATTGGCATGATTGAAGTTGGCACACGTACCCCTCACTTCAACTTCTTTAGTAATGGGCTGCACAATTTCTTTAAATTATGTAATACATATGTTCCCGAAACTTAGATGTGCAACTTTCTGAAGGAAGCTTTATCACAATAGTGCAGCTGGGCCCAGAGATGCAATCTCAGGTTCTATGAAGTTCATAAACTGAGATCCAGAAAAAATACTATAGCTTGATGGTGTACATATTAGTGTGAATAAAAGTGACGTCAATTACTTGAAGGGCAAGATCATCCCAAGGCAATGAAAGGCTAACATGTGGCCCAAGAAAGGGGGTATATTATTAGTAAAAGATTTTTTTTTCGCTAGCTCCTGTAAGTTCTATGGGTATTTAGAGAATTTCATGGCTAGGACTGAATTTTATTTGGTTAACATTGAGTTGGTGTGCGAGCAGTCATATATGAATACTTGAAAGTAATGCATTATTCTGATGTGGAGGTTTCTTCCATGCTATCTTTTGGTTAAGATTTTTAGCTCTAGTTTGGGCATCATCATATCTTATAGTGAAACTTACTTTATCACTATAAATAGTATTTGATAATATTGCTTTATAGAAAACAGGAACTATTCATTTGGGAATGGGTTTTTAAATAATAAATTGGAAAAGCTACACTTACCCCCCCGAACTTACACTTCAATTGCAATGTCTTTCAAACTTTTGAAAGTTGCAATTGACCCCTTTTACTTAGCCCCTACCGTTAAGTTTTTTGATTAAATCAGACAGAAAATGGGTCACGTGCATAGCACATGATCCAAAAATGTAGTCGTATCCCTATGTTAGATTTTTTTTTTTTTGGTTTTATTTTTATTAAAAAAAGAAAAAAACAACCTTGTCCACGGCCGTGGATCTCCATGGAGGAGACCCACAGCTGGTCTTGAGCGGGTCACTAAAGGGATTTTAATTTTTTATTTTATTTTATTGCATATTGGTATTTTCACACATCTCACCTAGGGTATAATTGACATTTCATGTGTTTGTCGTCCAAGTTAACAGCAGATTCTAACAGCGGGGGCTAATAGTTTGGGGGGACATTGCAATTGAGGTGTAAGTTCATAAGGAAAGTGTAGTTTCCCCTAGTAAATTTGTGATGGTGGAGAATATTACATTACGTGCTAAGGTAGAATTGTTGGTTTATGCTTAGGGAGGTGAATTTTTATCTAGTAGAATGTGACTTGCAGTAATTGTACCCAAGCTGGAAACTCCACTTCATCCTGGTGTGGATGGCATACAGACCATGGTTCACTGACAGGTGATTAATTTTCTGCTCATCTCCTCATATTATTGATTTCTTACCACAGCATATGGGCCGCTCATTCATATGTTATTTGTGCAAGGCATTACATTAGCAGAAATGGAGTATTATATTCTACACCCCTTCTATTTCTGCTCATCTTCTCATATTATTGCTTTCTTACCACAGCATATGAGCCACTCATTCATTTGTTATTTGTGCCAGGCATTACATTAGCAGAAATGGAGCATTATATTCTACATCCCTTCTATTTCTAATATGTTGTTTAACATGAAAATAGTGTTCAGATCTCTTCATTGTATTGATGGAATAAGCCTACAGAATGATTTAAAACATAAAAGATGTTATTATCTTAGAATACCTACAAGAGTTGTCTTTCTTTCTTTATGTCTAATTTCTGCCTCCATTCAATATGTAGGTTTGACCTGTGGCATGTTTATGAGAGATGCTGTGGAAATACCTTGCCCTGATAGTGCTGCTGGCCTCTATATTAGGACACGAGCTGATCAAGTTGTCAAAGTATTCTTTCTTGTTCTTGAAATTCCAGTAATGCAAGACACAGCCAGTGATGATACATAATTACTTGTTTCAAAATCTTGTCAGTGCTTATTATATCTATTCTAGGAGTTATAGCTTTCCTTTTATTTGAGTTATATATGTCAATATTGCTAGATGTGACCTATCTTCAAATGGGATTAACTTGTGGAAGGATTGATCTTTCCAGGATATACAAATTCAGGGGTAAATTGTTGAAAATTTTCTTTAAGTATCAGTGCATCCTAAAATTTCATCAAGTGCTATAATGAAAACGTACTGCTGAACAAATAAGTGAAACATAGGCTGTGAAGCTGCTCAGTACTAGAAAATTTCTGCAAAAAATTGAGAGTAGTGTGGAGAATACCGTACACTTCAAAGTGATGTTCCCTATGTCTCAAGAAACCTGAAATGATTTGGAATCCAAAGAGTAATTATGGAGCTGTTAGGAGTTAAAAGGTGATGAAATAATATGCTAGAGTGAACAATTCACATAAATGCTAACAGAACTAGAGAAAATGCTACAATTTGAACCATAAAAGAAAATTTGAGATTGATCCTCTCCTGCCTCAGTTACAGACAACATATAGCAAGTTTTGTGGAGTTTCAAAGCATACCTAAATTAATAGAGGAACTAAAATGACTTCTTTTCAGGAAGCTTCACAAAACTTCTATTTCCTTACCTCTGTTTGAATATGAATTTTTTAACATAACCGTAAATGCATTACCACCAGAAGATGAATGCTCCATAATAAGTGCCCCGAAATTTTGAATAACTATTATGCTTTATAGGACTGAACATGGATATGGTTCTTTATAGTAACTTGGGTTCTTTTTATGTATTAGGTTGTCTTTGGAGAAGATGAAATAGCATACCAAATTGGTGAAACTACTGAAATACTGTCAAGACGTTATCTCTGTGCAACACCTCATTGTGTTCGGGTACTTCCTGTAACTGCATTATATTATGTGCTGGAAAGATTTCAGATAATTTTGGGCATAATATGAGTGTGTACATGCACGTGTTGCTGTATATGTTACTGTATGCTTCCTAGTTATTCCAAACTTTTGAGCCTTGGGACTTGGGATTTTAGTTCAATTGTTTTGACATATTCAGATGCCAGACATAGAAGTGTGATTCATTGAATCACTGTTGAAAGAAAATCATGAACTTTTTCTTTTTCCTTGCTGTACTTGGATTATCTCTCATCTCTCTAAACTATTATCTTAAAATGTTATAATGATAAAGCACATACGTCTGCATGCTGGTGCTCTATAGCTTCTCTCTTGCTTTTGTCTGATTTCCGATGGTATTGCACACATCAATATAGGGAGGGTGGTCCAATCATATTGAGAAGGGAGCATGGCTGCTTCTGTAACTTGATCCAAGTTACAATTTTGTTTCAATTTCATCAAAATGATGGCAGAACCATTTTCTTCCTCAGCTGTAGGGGGCTAGGACACTGCAATAGGTGGTGATTAGCTCAGAATGTAGCTGAATTCAATAACATTTTGTGGTCATTAGGTTTGATCACCAAAGATCGGGCGCCAATCTTTTAGACCAAGGCACAACTATGTTTAAGTTGTGAAAACAAGTTCTATTTATTTCCTTTTTATTTTTATTTTTGTCCAGTTTCTATTGTGAAATTGTCCAATAACAATGTTTTGCTTGCATCACTGATTGTTGTTAGGCACCTAAAGGAGAGGAGGCTTCTAGTCTTGAACGTTCAACATTTGCATTTTTCATGCAGCCAGACTGGTATGTTTATTAACAAAGAGCATGTTGATTGATCTGACTTGTGCCAGAATAATCGAACCTTGACCAAAATATATGGATGATATTAAATCTTGTTTTGTAGGGATGAAAGCCTTAATTTTCCTGAGGAGGTGCATATTCATAAAGAGGTATGAATTTTCAAATGTAATTCCAAATAATTGGCATATAGGATTAGAGAATTTGGGTGTGCAAAAAGGTCTATTGGCAGTTATCAGCTGACAATTATGTAAAACTTCCAGGTATTTAATAGAATTAGTCCTCCCTGGAAGTTTTAAGTTATGAAAGACCGAAGATGAAAATATTGAATTATAAGGATATCTCTGGTGATTGATTTAAGATGCGCCCTGGGCTCACTGTTGTTTCAGACAGGATTAGCTTGAGAACTTGGCTAATTTTTACGTCAGCCATCAAATTTTGTGATTACTGATAATTTAGGTTTTGATGTCATTCCTGCACTAAAATAGTTTGTCTTGACAGTTCTGGTAAAATTTTGTTTAAACATGGATAACCACAAATTTAGTCTAATTTTAACTCACCATGATTTAATTTCAACTCTAATATAATATATTTTGAGTATCATGTGAATTTCCTAAATCCTGTTCCGGGAAAGTAGAAAGTAATTGCTAGAATCTCAAGCTTTAGGTGTCAATTAACTTGGTAGAATTAAATTACCAAAAAAGAAAAGTGGTGGAATTGTTCTACTGGGGTAACCCAAATTCTGCTCAAAACCTTTTTTTAAAGATTTGAGGCATGTCTTTGAGTCCACCAAGAGATAACTCCAACTAATTGCCTCTTGCCCAGATATAATTTCTTGATTATTTGCCTTTTATAGTAACGAAGTATTATCAGTCAGGTGGACTGTTTGCTTATGCAGTGTGAAGTTCAAGTATTACTTGTTGGTATTGTGATCATTTATTTAATTTGTTCGTTTTTTTTTTTTTTTAATGATATTTCGTATGTTTTTTCTTTCAGCTGATATCATCAAGTGGTGGTCTTACTTTTGGAGAGTATACTGAGAAGCTCTTGGATAAATATTACCACCTGAAAACGTAAGGGCTTGTATATTTTGCCTGATTCCCTCAACATTGTTGATTCATAAATAAATGTTCTCTCGTGTAAGGGAGAACTATAAAACAATTCATCATGTACGGAATTAACTTATTTATATATATAAAAAAAAATAAAATGTTCTCTCGTGTAAGGGAGAACTAGAAAACAATTCATCATGTACGGAATTAACTTATTTATTTGCAAAAACGTTCATTTCCCTCTTGATTTCTGATATCCATGTATTCACAACCCAGATTCATAAGAGCGCATATTATCGGGCTCATAACTTGGCTAGATCAGCCGCTAGTTCTAAATTTTTTTATAAGCATTCTCATTTTTCTTTTTTCTTTTTTCTTTGTTAGAATAGACATCCCCTTAACAAGGGAAATGACAGCATCGTTTAACAATGCTTTTTGAAAAAGCTTTTTGTTTTTTAGCCAAAAAAAGAAAAGAAAAGAAAGTAAAAGCATTAAGAAACAAATTCAAATACAAAATGCTCATAAAACAATTAAAATTATTTTTACATTTTTATGTCATTAGAACACTTTTTCAACCACAACAAAAAAACACTCCCTTTCCCCCCTTCCCCCCTCTTGAATAGAAAAAAAAAAAACAAAAACAAAATAACACACTTTTACCAAATGAACTCTTTGTAATTATATTCTTTTCTTTTCCATGTTTGTTTATTTGTGTTTCATTCTCATCTTTTTTTTTTTTTTAAAAAAAAAAAGGAGGATGGGTTCCCTTTACCTGTATTCCTTTTTTCACCCCTACATTTTAGAATTGGATGATGATTGGAGCTAAATGAATAAGAATAATATTACATGTATAATTATTTTACAACTTTCTGAATAGTCAACATGTGATTAAAGTTACGGTAGATGCTATTTATTTTTTTGGTAATACCCTATAATAATATGTTATCAACAAGTTATAAAATAGTTGTAGGTATAGCATTTTTAATGAATTTAGTTTAGGTGCTGTTTAAAAAAAAAAAAAAAAAACTAATGCTGTACTTTTTTTTACGATCCAACTTTTTCTTTCTTATAAAAAAAAAAAACTTAAAATTAAATCTTAACGCTGAAGAAATTACTGCACATATACAACAATTTTTTTAGAGCACCTAAATTAAATCCATTTTCGATAGGTAAAATAAGTAAATATGATAGTGACAACACAATCAACAAAATGACGTGTAAAGATAATTTACATGAAGATAAGGTGGGCCTTGAATCCTTTGGTATTCTCTTTCTCTTGCAGTATTTCGAACAGGTTCTCTTGGTAATCTTTCTTCTGAGTTCTGGCCAATAAAAATATGTGAAAAGTAATGAGTCGGCGGGAAACTGCCAACATATCGCGATACTCGATGTAACGTCGGCCGACCTGCCCATTAATAGGGTCCCACCTGGCTTCTTATATTCTCGCGAGAAAAGTGTGGGTGAGCCGACCTCCTAGAAGTAGAAGAGAGCCGAAAAGGAAAACGTGGGAATAAGAAGTAAGGACAAAAACGCCACGTCGGATGGATGAGGAAAGAGGGCAGTAGAGGCTGTATTCGCCAAATCCCATCCCCACACGGCTTCCCTTCGCTTTCAGTTTTCTATCAACGTTTCCAAGTGTCCCCACAGGCCTTTTGACCAACATTTGTTCTTTCGAGCAGTGACTTAAATGGCCTTTTGAGATTTTTTGCAAAGAGGCTTTAGGGTGTGTTTGGCAAAAGTAGTGAGTTGGAGTAAGTAAGTTATTGACTTTTGATGTGATATAAAGTAGGAGGAATGTTGTAAATTTTTTGTATGGAAAAGTAAAAATTTTTATTTTTTAGTGAATTTTTTATTTTAATAGTAATAAAAAATGAAAAAAATTATTAAAAAGTAGTTGATGTGATATAAAAAGTGGGAATGTTTTTTTTTTTTTTTAGAAAATGTGATGAATAGTAAAACTCAGTGAACAGTAACTACCTTTGCCAAACATGTCCTTAATCTCAAGAAGGAGAGTTTTATTGTTCTTTTTTGTTTTTTAAATAGATAATTTTATTTTGTTTTTTAAATAGATAAATATTCTTACATTTCTCTTCTATTTAATATATTGAGTAGTAATTTTGATGATTGGGTTAGTATTTCGTATGTATATATGTATATACAAATATTAAACTGAATTTAGATAATTGCATAGCAATCTAAATTAGTTTTAAAATGAATAAAAAGAATTAGTTAAAATCAGTATCAAAATAATCTAATTTACCTTTGGAATGAATTTAGATCCATGGTTTATCAAATGCTTCCTTATTTGAAATTTTGTATGTCTTTCTATGTTTTGTTATTATTATTTTGAAAAAATTTCACTTACTCTTGACCTTCTAAGCAATTTTTAATATTCTCTCTAAATTTTAAAAAATTTGTATTGTGAGGTTCTAACTTTTTAGCCTTTAAATTGCCTCATACCATTTAATTTTTTTTTGCCAAGTGTAACGGTTAGCATGTAAAATGTTTATCTACAATATAATTTTTTTTTTTTTTTAAAAAAAAACCATCATGTCCTAATTTTTTTAAAAAAATCAAAAGATTTTTGTTTTTTTAAAAGGAAGACCATGGCCACTCAAGACCCACGGTGATGCCTTTTTTTTTATATATATATATAATAAAAATGTATTTATATCATTTTTGTTTTCTCTACTTAAGATTTAATAAAAAAAATAGAAAAATTCTAACGAATAAGTAATTTAAAGGGAAGACGGAAGACCCATGCTGCCATATTTAGAAAAAAACAGCGAGAAATAATAGTGATTCAAGGGTAATAGTGTCAATTAATGGGAAAGGCATATTTCCACGGAATGACATCAATCTTAACAGATGGGACATGGTGTCTGAAATCCTTGAAGCCCATATATAGGATATAGCCCACCATTTATTTGGTGTGCTTAACTACCCTGCTTTTATCCTTCAACTCTTTGCTTCCTTTTTGTTTCTGTCCACCAAAATTTCCCATCACCATGTCTTCTCTTTACAGTTTCTACCCTCCAAAATCACAACCCAGCAGGAGAAATCGCAGGAAATCTGGGCTCCGAAAACGTTGTTTGCTAATGGCGAAGCAGCAGAAAACACGGTTCTACATCCTCCGACGTTGCGTGTCTATGCTCTTGTGCTGGCACGACCACGCTATCTCAGATTATTAGCTCAAAATTGCTGTCGATCATGCGCAGCAGCAATCTAATTGACTTGTCCAAGCCCCCGGCAGATTAATCAGCACCGTTGAAATAAAATCCCAACAGGTTTCTGCTATTTTCGAGCCTCAAGAAGAAGAAGAAGAGCCAAAAACTGGTCAAGACTCAAGGCCAACCACTGCAAGGCACGTCATGGAGCAGAGGGACTGGCTTTCCACAAAAGGAAATGATATACCTGTTTTTTTTTTTTTTTTCGTTGATGTATGTATGATATGATCAGGGGGGATTCAATTAAACACTGATTGATCCCTAACTGATTCAATTCATGAAGGAGAAGAAAAAAAATTGTTGAATTTTTGGCTGGTAATGGAGGAGAAACCCAACAATACCACTGAATTTTTTTTTCAACAGAGTAATTTGGGTGAGTCATGATCAAATAGAATGGGATCGTTGACCTCCAATTCATTTTGCACCAATTTCCTCTCATGGATTCACGGTTTAGATTCATCCAATTCAATTTCCTTCCATTCATCATCAAAATTTAATCTGACGGTCTGTTTAGGCCCGAGTTTTTCTCTGTTTGTTACAAAATTAGTAAGTTATAATTAATATAAAGATTATGCTAAGTTAATTGTTCGTAAACTGCGTTTTGTGCAAGTTGGGTTACTTGTTTAGTTTATAGGTTGTGTGGAAAAGGGTCGGCCTTGAAAGAGGGTTGGCAGTTCCATTCGTGTGTTTGGCCATCTGGATTTTATTGAAGCCTGTTTGTTCAGGCGCCGCCAGTGAACTTCAATGTGAAACACGAATAGAATGGGCTTGCGAAGACGATGTTCGATGAAATTCCTGAAAGGAATTTGGGGCCTGGAGTACAATAATAATTATTAATTAGTGGCATGCGAAAGTTGGTTTGGATAATGAAACCGGTTGGTAGGAAATTTTTGTTCAGGGCATTGCCTCCCCAAGTTCCCCATTGCCCTGGCTAAGCGTGCAATTTACCCTTTTGTAAGGACTGCTACTTCTCCAAAATGAGTAATTATACTCGTCGGCCGGTGTGAATCACTGTTCATTCACACCCGGCCGACGTGAATCATTACTCCTCCAAAATATATTGTTCGAATATATATTTTGGTTCTTTATTTTATTATAAGAATATTTTTTTATTTATGTTTGAATGTAATCAAATATCAAATCTCTAGATTTGATTAGAATCAAACATAAATAGGAAATATTCTTATAAGAGAATATATTCTAAATATTCTAACATATTCTAGCATATAACATTTACCCTAGTTCGAAAAATGATAAATTACACGTTAACCTTTAAATTATCACTACATTTGCACTTACACTTAAACTATGACTTACTGTAACTCGATACATTTTTATTGAATATTGATGGAAACTGCCGCACATGACATCGATACATTTTGTTGTGACACTTTTATCCCTATGTTGAATTGAAATGCATTATTTACATAATGACTTGGCAAAAAGGGGCCAAAGATTTAATAGAGCTAATAACAACTTAAATATGCATGTTTTTTATTTAAAAATAAGCAATAAATTTATCGGTCTTGCATTTTTGAATTAATTAGGAAAAAATGTCTAATTATTAATCTTGAATTTATAATGTTTATTAATGAAAGAAAATATAGTTTTTGTAGGAATTGTCCAAACGATCAAAAAAATGGACGAAAGAGGACTCTCCCTCAACAAGACTTTGTGTGCATATGCAAGGGTTAAAAAGGAAATAATAATTGAAGAGAGAGAACAAAGAAGGCTTGCTATTCACGAGGGTTTTGTGGAGACAAAGCCAAGCCAAGCCATTTCATGGAAGCTGCAGGAAGAAAGAAACAAAAAAAAGAGTACAAGAAGTCAAAGAAGGGAAGAATGAAGGTGGGGCCCACAGACTTGAAGAGAGTACTTTTGAATGTGTTGCTGCGTGAGAAAAAATAAATAGGAGAGACACGGACCCCCAGCTGTGATTTTTGCACGTAAAACAGAGGAGCATGAGTCATGACGACAACGTCGATAAAGAGAACAAAAGAAAGAAAATAGGAAGATAGACGTGTGCCATGCGTGGTGATGCGTGATGTGTAATATATTTGAAAAAAGTAAAATTAAAAATAATAAGAAATTATATTTAATTTTTTTTTTTAAAAAAAAAATTGAAGATAAAAAAAATGAGATGATTTAAAAATGACCTCAAATCAAACAGGGGTGGCCGAGCCATCCCTAAGTTTAAGACTCTTTTTATTTATTTTTTTATCTCATTTTTTTGAGTTATATTGAATAAATTCGAGTAAGGTTGAATAATTTTAAGTTAGAAAAAAAAGTTGACTTTTTGTTATAGATAGAAAAAAACAAGCCCTAAATTGTTTTTGCTTCGTATCAATTGATAAAGACTGAATTTTGGATATAAGTTTAATCATATTTTTCTCATGATTTAAAATTATCTTGATTGATTGAATGCTTGGTTATATTGTTGATTTTAAAATTAAATATTTCTTGTGATTTGTTTTTGACAAATACAATAGATGATTTGGTTTTAAATGTTTAAAGTGAAAATAACATGCTTTAGATTTTTGTTAAGAGATTTAATGATGATATTTTCCATGGTAACAATATTGATTTATAGATTATCATGTAGAATTTGGGTAAAATCAATGATTAAGAATATATGTTGTTATGAATTAATGAGGTGGATTTTATAGTTCTTTTTATCTTGATAATTTACTGCTTTTATTATTTATTTTGTTTAGATTAATTATATGTTTAAATTTATTTTTATCATGTTTTTATTGAACTATATTAGGATTTATTTAGATTATATTTGATTAATTTTCCTATAATTATACAAATCCAAGTGAATTCGATTTCTCACTTGCTAAATTATACTTCAGTACATTTCGTGTGCTTGCCGGTACATTAATTTCAACAAGAAGAGCCACTACTTTCGTTCTAGTTTCAACAACAAAACCATCATTAGAATTTTAACCATTTTTGTGAACTAGTTAGGGGCCTTAGGGCGATGAATGTGATATTGTTGAGTTTTGGAAGTGATGGATGTGCCGTGGTGGACGAGTGGTAGGAGAAGTAGTGGATATTCAAATAAGATAATTTTTTCTTTGGGTGAACGCGCAACAACCAACTTACAAAAAAGAAAAAAAAGAATGCGCAACAACCCTTGCCTTTTCTTGGGGGGTGGATTTGGGGTGGCCTCTCTCCTTTTGATTGAGGGATGTGGTGGTTTCTTGTATGGGAACTTTCATATGTGGTTGTGGCGTTGATGGCTTGTGCAGAATTTAAGGCTTGACTTTTAAGGGTTCAAAGTTATGGCAGTTGAGATTAGCCACCCTTGTCTTCTCTTGCGTGGCCACCCCTTCTAGATATTTTTTTGGCCAAGGGATGTGGAAATTTCTTATTTGGGTTGTTTCATATATGGTAGTGGCGTTGATAACTTGTGTACATAATTGAGGCGATTATTTTTAAGGATTCAAAGTTATGGGGGTTGAGTTTCTTCAATTCTTTAAATATGGGTGGTTGCATTTTGCTACCTGCTAAATGGGAATAATTTTGGAAACCAATAAATTTTAAACTCTCGAGGTGTCCCGGTGACAATTCTGTTATTTAACATATACACTTAAGTTGAGGGCACTCTTTAGAGTTTAAATGGCTTGATGTTACTTGACAAATATGTACACTATTTTCTTCACATTTTACTATCATATCGGACTTAAAAGATGTTGCTTAGAATAAAATAGTACTTTGTAGGAGCGTTTTGTAATGAGTTATAATTTGGAGGTTTAAGTATACAATAGGGTGCTAGTTTGGGATAATTAATCAAACAAATTACATTGACTTTTTAATCCCAAATCCATGCTACCCCACATCCTCCAAAAACTAAAAACAAAAATTACATAGTGATTCGGTCCAAAAAAAAAAAAAAAAATACAAAAAGTCAACATTATTCATGAAATAAAAAAGTTCATAAATTTTTCAAACCCAAACCCAAAAGCTACTAGACTAGCTACCGAAATTTTAAAAAACAATTCATATGATGGCTTGGCTCCTTGAAAAAATAAAATTATATAGAATGACCTCTCAAGTCTCAAGGCATGACATGACTCATCCATTGTAGGCTAAGCCACGTTGACAGACGTTATAAAAAACAAAACTCGTTAAATTGTTAGGATGTTTATGTGCTTTATTATATTGATGTTGGCATGTGATTAAGTGTAAGCAATGTCAAGTTTCATCCATGATTTAATTTTTATTTCTTTTTGTTAGCAAAACAACATAAAGAATCAGTTACTTATACAGTTATTTGCCAAAAGAAAAGATTTTGACATTTAAGTAAGTTAATTCGTATTTTTTTACTTGTACACAAACGTTGTTAAACTTATAGGAATAATAAGTTATATCAATTGCATGAGGTAAGACAATTTACTTTTTTTAAAAATAAATTATTTTATTAATTCGGCCAATAAAAATCTTAAGTCCGCCACTCGTTAATGAAGCATCCATCGTCGACATGTGCCACTGCCCACGTGATAGTGATTTGGTGAATGAGTGAGGTGAGGAAGCGAATAGTTAACATAAGTTTGATCCTCCGATTAAATATTGATGTCGTGGCTAAATCTAAACCGTGAATGGGACGTAATTGGTACAAATGAATCCCGAAATAGGATAGGAACATGAATATGATGAAAGTCCTGCTATTTCAGTGGGTACAGCGTAGTGGCTGTACCAGCCAGCATGGATGCAAAATCCAATTTGATTTGGTAGTTTCAGCAGTAAAGCAAAACAGGGAAGAAAGGGGGCGGACTGCTATAAAGCGAGAGAACAAAGCAGAAAAGAACCATCCACAAAAAAAAAAAAAAAAAAAAAGCAGAAAAGAACCATTGAAGAATGGTAAAGGTCAATGCCTTTTATTGACCAAAACCAAAACCAAAACCAAAACCCACAATCTCCATAAAGAGGTTGCTACGAGGTCATTTTCTATGTTATTTAAATACTTAACCTTTTTTATTATTAGTATTATTTTTTAATAGCAAGAAGTCATGTCCACGTACGTTAGTTCATCATTTCCACAAAAATGTTAGTTGTTTTCCGCGTCCAGATGGCCCAATATTATGACATAATGACATTGTCATTTTCGCTCAGTTTGTTTTTATGTATAATATTTTTTTATTGAAAATTTTTTTTCAACTACAAAAATAATTTCAGTTATATGATAATATACTATATATATATATATATATATATATAATGAGTAATTATATATATTATTTTACAAATTTATCTTGTGTCAATTAAAATAATAAATTTTTAAAATATATTAAATTTATGATTGATCATTATTAATTTTTAATTTAATAATAATTTTATAATTTAGCTCATATAAAAAATGGGACAATTGGCACAAAATAAACTGGAAGAGAGAAACCGTATGAGAAGAAAATCAGATACTGTGCACGAGAATGAGAAGACAAGTTAGTCACCATCTCGGCATAAAGTCACCATGAAGACAGGTTAGTCAACATTCTAGAACACCAGCCTATGTTTAGGTCGATGTATACGATTATTTGCTCTTTAATTGTAATGCACGAGTCATGTCAATGTTATAATTTAATATCTTTTATGGCTTTTGTCCACTAATTGGGTTTCTAGACTCATAAGGAAAAAAATAACGGAGATAGGGTGTCCAACAGCATAATAATGGAGCAAATCTACTGATTTAGGTCAGTTTTATGGAATACCTAACATGAAGTATGAAGCTTAATCTCTTAATTATGTGAAATTTGCTGAGGTTATGATCATTCTATCATTCAAAAAGAAAAGATTAATTTATAACTAAGCAAGATAATACAAACATCCTCCTTTTATATATATATATATATATATATATATATATATATATATATATTCGTTCATTTGATAAATATTTGGTACAAAAATCATTACTTTTAAAAGTTAACAAAGGGGAATGGGGGAAATTATTCGAAAAGAGAAATATTATTTTGCATTCTCTTAACATTCTTACAGTATTTTCAATTGTTGTGACATGTTTAATTTATTTTAATTTTTAATTTTTAATTTTTTTTTTAATTTTATTAAAATTAATGTAAAGGTAGATCGAACATGTCACATCAACTGAAAACACTAAAAAAATGCTAGCATTTTCTTTTTTAAACTTTAAAGAGCGATATGATAAAAGGTAAAACTTTAACGGCCCTAAAACATTTTTCCCTAAAACTTCATGTACCCACCCAATCCGAACATCCCATTTAACAAAATTGGGCCTCTTAATCCAACACGACATGGGATTGAAGTGAGAACTGGAAACCCAATCCATCCAAGCTCAGCCCAAATTCACTATAGTCAAACGACGTCGCACCCTGCAAACTTGAAAAACCTCCTGGATTTGACTCTTAAAACCCTAGTGCCCTCCTTGCTGCAACAGTTGCTGATCTCGGGCCTTTCAAGGTTTACGTTACGATACATTTCTCTCAGTTCGTTCCTCAACTTCAAGCTCTACATGTAAAGCCCGGTCTACTCTTTCTTTATATTCACCGAGTTTTTATTTTTCTTTTTATTTTTAAAAATAATTGCGGGCTTGGAGAATAATTGTGCGTTCCCTGTGGTGATTTAAACAAAACTCTGTGACAGTGCAATGTTGGACGAGAGCAAGTTCGATGTGCATTTGAAGCTGCAGGCGCTTCGAATCCCTCGCGAGCTCTGCAAGGTCGCCACTAGAATTCTAAACGGGTGGGTGATAATTTCATTTTCTTTCTCTTAATTTCCATTTCCATTTTTTTTTATTCTTTAAAGATATTTTTGGCATGGCTTTTTATTTTCAGGTATTTGCTCGACAAGCCCCGCATTAAGCCTATTACGGAAGATCCAACATGTGAGAAAAACCGGTACATGATATTATCTGAAAGGGTTCAGAATCCTGGTATGAATAAGAAACTGTGAAATTTATGTATGTGAATTATTGGTTATGAAGTTTTGCGAAAAGATTGGTATAAACGAAAGAATTTCGACAATTGTACTGCATCTACTGAAAATTTCATATGATTATACTGTTTTGTCGTTAAGTTACGAAGTTTAGGATGTTGAAATTTTAATGCTGCCTAGTTTTGTTTTAGATTGGGAGTGCGTTTGGCCCAGTGATTTTGCAGTCCAAATGCTCATTTTTAAACAAAATTGAGGAAAGTGTCCCGTTCCAGGGTGGGTCCGTTTTGGTAGTTTAAAAATGTATAAAAAATCTTTTTTGTTTTGTTTTGTTTTTTTTTTTTTCACCGGAGACAAGGGGTGAGTTTTTAAAAAACACACGATTTTAATGGTTGAATCACGATTTTACTAAACGCTTAAATACGTTTTTTCATTAACTGTTTTTTGAAATCGCTATTTGTTCAAACTGCATGTTTTGAAACCGTTAAACCAAACAAGCACCGAGTCATAGTTATCGTGGTGCTTAGTTGGTTTTATTGGTTGCTTTGGTGGCGGTCTCGTATATTATATGGTAGACCCTTTATGGTATGAAGTTTAGTTGAGCCGCAAGATACAAAGATGGCATATGTTTTTGTTTGAGCTGAGGAGCCAAGGCTACCAACTAAACACACACATCTGTAGAGGCTAACTGGTTGGCCATTATGATTTAATTGCTTTTTCATTTTAGTTCCTTAAGCAGGTCTTTCTGATTATTGTTACTTGGGAATTGTTTTTTTGGAAGAAGTCTTTATTTTGTTAATGTTTTTCCTTGACTTCATGAAAATGAGCCTGAACTTAATGTCATGTATCTGTGGTCAGTATGGCATGTAATCATTTGTGTTAGTTGGCTGGGTATTGTTTCTCGGATCAGGCTTGCATGCTGTAGAAAAACTACAGCATGCAAGCTGTAAAAAAAATGAAGGGCCCAGATCCATTGAAATTTTTTTTCAATGGATTTGGGCCCTTAGATATCTACAGCTTCCATGCTGTAGTAAAAACTACAGCATGGAAGCCTCATCCTTGTTTCTCTGGATGTGATTATCTCTTGCTAATAGAGAACTTCTTACTGTGGGTGCAGATTTATCTGATATTCCAGACCAAAAACTTGATGAGCTGAAAGGTTTATGCGAGATTGAAGTAGTTCCCTATTCGTTGACGCTTGGATATTCATATTGGGGTTCAGGTCAGTGTGATCCTTTGCAAATTATGCGGCAATATTGTTTGTTTCGCTTCTTTTTTTTTTTGATAATCTCTTTTTCAATAAATTTGTTCCTTAAAACCTTGAGGATTGGCTGTTGACTGTAAGTTAACTTAAATATGCTTTATTGTACATGCTACTGCCAGTCTCTTTTGCAATTTGCATATGCAACTGTCATAGGGATTATATCTTTTTTTAATTTTTTTTAATAAATAAAGTATTCTCTGAGTATTCAATATTTGCAACGTGATTTCTAAGGATATAGCATATTCTCTGTACAATAATTGTTACGTCGCCTTTCATGAACTGCCCATGGGTCTTCCTAGTTTGTTTGCAAAATCAAATATAGGTCCTGATTGATGTATTGGATCTGATCAGTTCTCACATATGTATATATAAGTACACTGACATCTCCAGATTTTGGGCAATGGCTATGTTTGATGCCCTACATCTTTATTTATTTTATAAGTCAGACACCCTGTCTCTGTGTAGGTTCAAGCGCCAAGGACTATATATTAAACTACTTGAATGTTTTCATAATTATGATGTTTTATTTGCATTTCAATTTTATAGTGAATTGACTAATGAACAACTTTCTGCCTGGTTTTGTAATTGCAGATCATATATTGAAGCAGATTCTGCCTCCAGGAGTGGACGTGCCTTCGTCTTTTGAAACAATAGTTAAGTATTCAGTTTATGTTATATATATAGTTTGTTTTATTCCTTGTTGGCTAATCATTATATGCTCTCATTGCTATGTGGCTTACCAGTTACCTTACTGCACACAGCTTGTTGGCTAATCATTATATGCTCTCATTGCTATGTTCCTTTTCTGATCACTGAAGATGAATTAACATTTCTCCATGCTTAAACAGGTCACATTGCTCATCTGAATATACATGATGAATTACTTCCCCACAAGGATGTTATTGCAAAGGTTATCTATGATGTATGTTTTCACTGGCCTTTAAATAGACCTTGCTTTCTTTCTGAATATATATGCATGGAAGGCTATCTAACATATTCAATGAATGTGACATGTTCTTTATTTCGAAGGTTACTTTGTCCCTTCAAATTGCTTCTTGCCAATCCATCTTGCATTTCTAAATTATTCTTTGTTAAATGTTGTCTCTTTGACTTCATTTGTTTCGATGTAAAACGTTTTCTGACATAAAATGTTTTCAGGTGAAAAATTTTCTGACAAAAACTACTGATTTTCGGTATTTGGCTATCACACTGAAAATCTTTTCTTGAAAACAATTTCCACAGTTTGGTTTGCATTGAAAATATTTCATGAAAACATTTTCTGCTGGTGGGGTGGCTCCAGTGGGGGCTGGTGGGGTGGGAGAGGGGGTAGTGTCTGGGTGTGCCGTGGTATGGGTGTTTGCTAGGAGGGGGGTTTGAAGAAAGGAGATGTGGATGGAAAATGTTTTACTCCTTAAAAAATGTAAACTATTTTACAGAAAACAAGGGGGTGTTTCACAGCCGATCAAGTTTTCCAAGTGCAACCAAACACCGAAAAATGCTTAAATGTTTTATGGAAAACGTTTTACATTGAAACAAATGGAGCCTTATTGGAAACAATTTTTCTATATTTCATCATAGTTGTGAAATGAACATCAGCAATTTTATTTCCACTATATTTCAGCAATGAACATTCTCTCTCTCTCTCTCTCTCACTAGCAGTGTGCATTTCTTTCTGTGTTCAAAAAACCTGTATGGTGTTCAGCTCTGTTTAGACTGTCATTTATGTTACTTCAAATGCTAGGATTATGTGGATTATCTAATTTATAGAGCATTTATGCCTGGTTGCTGTGTCCTTGAGCTGATCATTCTTTCTTTAGATAGGTTAGTTTTTGTACTTGTAGTCCTCATATTGGGGCACTTTCTATACTGTTGAAAATAATATTCTTTGTATATTTGTAGTTTTTGCATTTGACCTTCCATCTGTACTTTTAATTCTATATATTTAAAGCTTTGATTTATATATGCAGAAAAATTATCCAAGAATCAAAACTGTTGTTAATAAAGTTGGTACAATTACAAACGAGTTCCGAGTGCCAAAGTTTGAAATTCTGGCGGGACAAAATGATATGGTTACAGAAGTGAAGCAATATAGGGCAACTTTCAAGCTTGATTACAGCTTGGTCTATTGGAATTCAAGATTGGAACATGAACATATGAGGCTGGTTTCTCAATTCCGAGCAGGGGAGACCATATGTGACATGTTTGCTGGTATTGGTCCTTTTGCTATTCCAGCAGCACAGAAAGGATGTGTAGTGTATGCGAATGACTTAAATCCAGATAGCATTCGTTATCTGAAGATCAATGCAGAAATCAACAAAGTTGATGATCTTGTTTGTGCATACAACATGGATGCAAGAAATTTCATTTTACAATTGATGGCAGTGCCAGATAGTGAGATTAAAATGGAGCCTGATATTCTCAAGGGGGAAACTTGTGAGAAATATGAGATGCAGGCCAGTGAGGAGTCAAAGTCAGAAAACGGGACACCGACGGGTAAGATGTTTGAGTAAATATATTTTTAATCTCCCTCTAGGTGTTGCATGTTACTGTACGGTTTCATCTAAATCTTCTATTTTCTGCAGTTGAGGCAAAGGAAGTACCAGATAATATTACTAGTAATCTGGTGTTTGCACAAGGTTCAAGTAGGACAGCTGATACATCTGTAGTTGCAGTTAAAAGACCTTCAGGTAATTTGGCAAGAAAGTATCATATACACAACAATCAGGCATTGGGCCATCACTAAATTTGATGCAGTGACGTGTCCCCTCATTGTGTCATTATTGTCAATGCTGGAGCTAGATGCATATGCAACTTACCTTTGCCTAGCCAAAGAAATGAAAAGGCCTTTGTTATTATGTCACTAGTCTATATTTATTGGTTGAAATAGCTGTATTTCTCCTTCATATTTTTCTTCACAGAGAATGAGGGTGCTGATGGAACTGGTGCCACTGTAGCTGGTCGTAGAAAAGGAAGTGCAAATAAGAGGATGAGAGGCTCTGAGATGTCAAATGCTAAGACTTGGGAGCATGTTGATCATGTGATCATGAACCTACCTGCTTCTGCTCTTCAATTTCTTGGTAAGATGCCTTTGCAATAATCTCTTTTTGGATTATTTCGATCATTTGTTCTATTGGGTAAACATCCTTTTTTGGTTTGATTAGTACTGTTGGGGTATCATTTTGTCATTATCATTCTTAAATTCAGAAGTCCAAATAACAGATGCCATCAAAATGATAGGCAAAGGTTTTTTTTTTTTTTGGTTGTTTCTACTGTTAGCAGTTTGTTATATATTTCTTTGTGCTCTCATTTTTACTCGATTCTCTGTTCCATAGCTGGTAAGATTTGTTAACAGAAGTCAACTTTAAATTTTCCTTCAGATGTGTTTAGGGGCATAATCCAGAGGAAATATTGGAAGGGACCTCTTCCTTGGATTCACTGCTATTGCTTCATGCGGGCCAATGAAACCCAAGAATTTATAGTTTCAGTAAGTTTACTCTATATGTATGAAATGGTATTTCTTTTGTTAAACTTTTTATATGCCATGCTGATTAATCTCCTGCAAGTCCTTTTAGCTTGGTGATGCTAAGGTCTTCGACCTTTTTCTGATGCATAGACACAGTATTTTTGTGATTTAGTCTGCTAGGGGCACTGCTCTTATCACATTGCTGTAGTGGGATTTAAACTGCTTTTCCAACTATTTTGCAGGAGGCAGAGTCTGCTTTGAATGCTCGCATACAAGACCCACTATTTCATAGGGTTAGGGATGTGGCTCCAAACAAGGTATCACTCTCTGGCAGCACCCTTCTTCTTTTTTTCTTTCTTTCTTTTTTTTTTTTCAATAAGTACAAGCATGCCTTCGTAGCCCTTTTGTTTACCTTTGCTTTACTATGCAGGCAATGTTTTGCTTAAGTTTTAGGCTGCCAGAAGCATGCTTCAATGAAGATGACACTGACACTGTCCATTCTGCTGAGTGATTAGCACTCCTATTATGCTCATGCTTCATGGTTGGCTTAGAGCATGTATTTGAGCACCAGCTCTTTTGCAGAAGGTTTTAGACCTGTTACTCACAAAAGAGAAATAGAGGATACATTGAACAACGTTGAAGGCGAATCATGATCTGAAAGATTTAGCTTTCAAGAAGAGCTGACTGCAAACCCCCTCCCCGTGGGGGTCCCCTCTAAAAAAAAAAAAAACGATGAAAAAGAAAAAGGAAGTCTCTTCATGATATGGAGGTAATGGGTTCTCTTCTTGAGACATGGCACCATTGTTTGGTCCGAGTTTGAAAGCAGCAAGAAGCACCTTGGTTGACACTTGACAGACATACCAAAGTTCATGTTTTGCTTTGTAAAAATCAGGTTTTGACAGGGCTGACTAAGAATGATCTGCAATTAATTCTTATAATTCATCGTGCTAAACTGGTTTGTTCACTTCTTTGCCTCCAACAAGGAGTATACAATTGTAACTGTAAATTGGGAAAAATCATATTTAGCCATTGGGTTTTTATTTGATTTCGATTTAATCTTTAAGTTTTCAATTTCAAGAATACAATTTTTTCAGTTTTGTTCAAATTTAAAATAGGTTTCATTGTCACTTTATTGTCAAAATTAGTAATTTGTCATATGCCATGTGTGTCTCATTTAACATGTTTCCAATGCGATGCCACCACATCAAATATCAAGTAAAAAAAAATAATCCTATCGATATTGGCTAAAACCTAGAGAAACGTGCAGATCCGGCTTACATTCACTTCACAAAATAACTGGACATCTCCATTCAGATTTAATAATCCCGTTTTAACATAAACAAACTAAAAAGAAAAAAAAAAAAAATCCCATTCTGAGTTTGTCGTTGACAATGAACCTAAGCGAGTACTTGGACCCAGAGCTTCACCATTTTTACATGTTGATTTGCTAATATAGATATATGGCATAATTTAATCTGCTGACTCGCTGGGTATAGATAATTTAATGATTTGCTTGAAGTTTGGAATTGTATTAGCAAATCAATTTAATGGCAGAATTTAATTACATTCTATACCCAATGGCAGTGAACATGGTGGATCAATGAACATTGCTACTACATATCTATGACGGATTTTCAAAATAGAATTCTTCTGTTTTTTGCTTTTGTTTAAAAAATGGAATTTCAACTTTGAATCTGTACGCCAAGAATGATGTCCAAAGGGGGAAGGTAGAGCGAAAGCTAGCAATAAGGCCCATTGTAGAACAAAGAAGAACTACCAGTATTTTTCAGCAGAGAATTCCCATGTCATTTTATGCACATATATTAACAATAAAAGCACCGGAAAGCCAAGAATGTTGTTCATGAATACTCTACCATTGATCTGTATTACCAAATCAACATGTAAAAATGGTTAAGCTTTGAGTTCGAGTCTGATAATATTTTACTTGCTCAGAGTGGTATGCAATTTTCTTTTTTGTTTGTTTGTGTTAAAATGGGATTATTGAATCTGAACGAAGATGTCCAATTATTTTGTAAAGTGGATGTAAGCTATTAGGGTTGTAATCTAGCCGAGTCGAACCGAGCCGAGCCGAGTACTCGATCGAGTTCGAACTAGTCTATTAAATTTTTTAATGTATGATTGGAGCAAAGTTTAAGTCCGAGTTTATGAACAACGATTATACATTTACCTAAAATATAAATATATAATATGTAACTATATAAGGCATATTATACAATATAATATATAACTATAGTGTATAGGTAACAAATTAACATAATATTATTATATATAACTATTGAGTATAAACTATAGTATAAGTATAATGTGGGCAAATATATAGTATGTCTAGCATACTATATATAGCTAATTAACTATATTATAAAAATAATATATAACTATTGTTAACCATGTATGATGTGTCATATGTATAGTTATATAGTTAAATATTAACTATTCAATATAATTATATTTTTATATAACTATATACTAGTAACTTAATATGTTAGTTTATTAACTAACTAGTTAGTATGTTAATAATATATATATATAAAATAAATTAGGAGCATAAAGCTCCTACATTAGAAGCATACAACGTAGATTAAATATAGCACAAACGCTATAAAATTACATAGCTATAGACCGGACAAAAGCATCTTAACAATTAATAACTGTTTATGACAACAACCACCACTAACTCAAAAACAACTTCAGTTAAGAAGTAGATCTGCATCAAGTAGACTAAAATATAAGGCTAGATCTGGGACAAGAATAGCTCAAATTCGTACTCACTTATTTCCAGCCGTGGGAGATAAACTCCCACACCAACCTACAACTTTGCGACCCTAAGGGTCAGGAGACAACACCCGACCATGAAACGCTCAAGGGACCGGACAACAAAAAAAAAAAAAAAAACCAACAAACCCAACAGGCTGATAGTGTTGGTGGAGATCAAAGTATTATAATTAATATGAAATACTATATTTATTTAATTAGTATAGTTAGTTACTTAGGAACTAACTGTATATATATATATATATATATCAAAATGACGTATATAATTATAGGTAACTATTTAACTATACTTACATAGTTAGTTTTTTAGTAATATTAAGTTAATTAGTATATTTAACCTATTAGGCTTGCGAGTCTTAAACAAGTCAGGCGAGTCGGTCTGGTCGAGTCTTAAACGAGCTAGGCTTGCGAGCTCCTATCGAATTTTATCTAAAGAGTCAGGTATGTATCATTTGCTAATCAAATAAGTTTCTACAGTAATGAGCCGGTTTCTACAGCATCAAACTCGAGCTCAAGTTGAGTTTTATCGAGCATGTATCGAGCGGACTGTCAAATGAACTGATTTATTTACAACCCTATAAGTCAGATCCGGTGTTTCTTCTAAGTTCACGCCAAATCGATTGGATTTTGTGGGTTTTTTGTTTTTTTTTTTTCTTTATGAATGATTTGGTATTTGTTAATGTGATATTGCAATATTGGGGTGCTGACATGTCAAAGGAGACACACGTGACAAATAACAAAACGTTAATTTTGACGATAAAGTGACATAAGGACCTATTTTAAATTTAGACAAAATTGAATGACCGTATTCTTGAAATTGAAAATCCAAGGACTAAATTCAAATTAAATGAAAATTTAGGGACTAAATATTATTTTTTTCCTTTCTTTTTTTGTTCAGATGAATAGTTCCATTGTTGGAAGAAAAAAAGAAAAGGATAATGTAATGAACAAAGTTTTCTTTTAAACTTGATTTGATGAATTTGTTTTGACTTATTCTATTAAATTAATATGTGTTTAAAATGCATGTGATTCTAATTCATAATCAGTCCGTTTGATTGGGTACCAAAGTCATTCGAGCACGCTAAACAACAAGCTAGTTTGTGCTTCTATCCATGCCCCTCAGGCATAGGAACGCCACTTTCCAATCTTTCACCTTTTGAAGTGATAATGTTTCTCTTTTAGGGTCTTTCAAGGTTCAAGTCAAGGTCGCCTCAAAAGCTTCTTCTTCCCTGTTACGAGTTAATTCAATCAAGTTTGTGGGAAATAACAGTTCACATATTATCATTTTGGGCATATAATATTCAATCCGTAGGCCCTAAAAATTTCTTTTTTCTCATGAGGCACCTATCACACAATAGAAGCTTGGGAAGCAAGAAATACGAGCGGTGAATATAGCATTTCCTTATAATATATCCAGTATCTTCTTTTTTGGATCGTCGGATTGCACTACAGCTCTACTTGCTATCCTTTTGCGACGAAAAAGAGTGAACTTTCATAAAAAAGGCAACACAAAGAAAGAAAGGAAGACAATACAAGCATAAGCAACACGTCAAAGTGGGGTGGAAAGTTGGTCTTTTGGAAGGATTCTCTTTAATCCTCTTCAAAAAGTGGTCAATGGGGTTTCAACTTCATCTTCGTGCCTAGCTAGCAAGTCTTGTGTTCCCATTTTGGCTTTTGCCACCAGCTTTGTGCTTATCACTGGTCACTAGCTAGCTACTCTTTTTATAACTAAGTGACCCTCCTAAAATAGGGAAAAAAAAAGTGACCCTCCTAAAATAGGGAAAAAAAAAAGTGAACCTCTCCTCCTTGTAATTTAAGCTCAGCTGAAAAGCATTTTTCAGAAAAAAAATGACATTGGCTGTTTGTTTGCAATCCTGAAAATATTTTGATTTTCAATGTTTGGCTTTTATAGAAAATCGCCAAATATTTTTAATATTTTTCATATAATTTGAGAAGTTATGAATAAAAAGAGTGTGAAAATAAAAAGTCTTTAGGATGGAGTTAAGATCCAGTATAATTGTCTTGCAATTTAAATAGGCAATTGTGAAAGTGCCTACAAACTCGAGCAGGTCTTGGGCTGCTCGAATACTTACTTGGGTAGGTAAGTCCTCATAAGAGGTGTTCTCACAATTGCATGTCTAAGGGGTAGGACAATAGTAAAAAATGATTTTCTGACAGATGAAAAAGTAAACTATTTTACAATTTTGCACCAAAAATGCAAATAAGAAAAAAAAAATTCAAAAAAAATATTTTACTCAGAAAAAGAAGCCTATAAGCGATACATTTCTTCTTTCTAAAATTCAGAGAGTGAGCTTATTGCTACTCCAGAAAATACGACCTTTCAGCATTTGGTTGATGGTACCCTATTATAAGATCTAAGATTCTAAGGAATGAGTAGAAAGATAATATGCCCCCTTCTCTTACCTTCCAATAGCCTTTAAATCCAACTTTTTGGTCGCATATTATACTGCACGGTAAAAGAGGCAAAGTTAGGATAAGAGAGGAGACATTGGCTAAGATGCTGCTCGCTGCTTTATAAAAATAAAAAATATTTTTTTAAAAAGCCCATCTACGTGCATTATTTCTGGATCCTACGTGCAAAATTAAAGGGGGAAATGCTTCCCGTTCTCCCCAATATTCTCCCAGCGTTCTCCCGGGACGACGTGGCATGGCCACGTCGTCCCACTCAGTTTTTTTTTTTTAAAAAAAAAAAAAAAAAAAAAAAAATTTCGAAATGGGAAATGAAATGAGCCAGCCGTGCCATTTCATTTCATTTCCCCCCCAAGCAGTATCATTTCCCCGCCGGAGACCCATTTCGGTTTCTCTCCTCTTCCACGCCGCCGGGGCTTGTTTTCTTCCATCTTCCACACCGCACCTCCAGCCAGCCAGCCACCGCACCTCCAGCCAGCCAGCCACC